>JAXQQM020063997.1:0-59447 GCA_034641835.2 Pinus albicaulis | reverse complement strand
TGGAGAGAGCCCTCTCCGGCTTGATAGGGCTAGCTATCAAGTGAAAAGCTTGGTGTGTGGTTACCTCTATTGGGATTCCTTCCTCAACCTTGGGAATCTGGTGGAGTGATAACATTTTCCAAGGGTATGTATAAACAATTTTTACCCTTTTGAAAATACGTAGAGAGGAATAACACTTTTGATTCTATAGTCATGCCCGAAGAGAAAGTATTCATCTACTACTAAACTTGATTTCTATAATAAAATAAATATCAACAATGTCTTTTTGCTACAAATAATAATATTTGGTTCTCATTATTTTATAGATAAATAAGACTTACTAATTATATATATATATATATATATATATATATTTAATTTTAAAATATTATGTAGATTTTAAATAAATTTAAATTTTACAATTATCATTAGTTTAGTTTTTATTAATTTATTATTATATTTTAGATTTTATACTTTAAATTTTTAAAATGAAAAAATATTAAATATTTACGCCGTAAGGATTTTCTTTGGGAAAAAATCCCCTCCAAGACATTATGTGCCTTTGTGATCCATCAACGTTGTGTTTTAGGCGATAAAAACATTTTTGGTTGTCAGAATCATGGAAGGTAGTTACATTCGTTAGTGAGTACAATGCCTTAACTAACTTACTCATGTTTACCTTTTTATTTTTGGTTGTTTTGCTCCGATGGAATTTTTTTCATTTCTATTCTCATAGCTCCTAGGGTACCCTATGTGCCTAACCCACACAACCCCACTATTTCTTTGGACCTTCACTTAAACCCACACAAAACCCTACTGCTCTTTTGTACCTTCACTTAAACCCACACAACCTCACTAATACTCTTGACATTTTGTAAGAGAGTAAAGAAATTATTTCTGTAGGAAAATTCACGTTCACAACATAGACAATTAACATAAATGGCACATGTTATATAAAAGGAAATGTAAAAGGGTTGAGCATAGTTCCATCGTTTATAGACCTAGGAATGCATTTTTGAAGCAAACATCAAAAGTATATTGCTACAAAATGAATGTGTTGTCTCTTTTTGTTGGATCTATTGGACTTCGTTTCAAATATTTAATAATAGGCATTTTTATTATGTTCACGATTTTGTTTTGGGTACTCTTGAGAGCGTGGAAAAATTGGCTACCAAATCAAGAAGGGTTGCATTGTTTCCAACCCAACTACAATAGAAAAGGGTAAATTGGTATCTTAAAACCTTATATTGGGCATATTATATTAGATTTCCTTGGTCGTGTTTCCTCTGAGTGATTCGTGTAAAATAGTTGGCCCTAGAATGGCAACACCAAATGAGACGGGACTTTTAGCTAACATCAAAGATATGAGGGCCTTATGAGACATTGCCAATATTGTGGGAGCTTTAAATACTCATGCAATATAAAAGAATATGGGTTCATAAAGAATTTTTTTCGATGTTATTAACTCCTTGTAACTAGTTAGAGGGATTTTTTGTGAGGGTTGAGGTAGCCCGAGGAAACAAATAGAGGCGTAGTTAGAAGGAAGGCTAAAAAATTCCAATGCTTACACAAGATGATACCATAATTTCCATCAACAGTAATAAAGATTAAAGTGCACAATATGTGGTATTAACAACTAATCAACTCACAACAAGGAAATCTAATGGCTATCCTAATCTCAATCAAGGCTTTAGGGCTGAAATAAATTTAGGTCAAGGTCATTATGGATATGGAGCTGGTTCAACTTCCAGTGATGGTATTCCATCCCAAAAATGTAAAATAAATATTATGAAGCAATGAGAATGTAAGGAAGGAGGAATTTTCAGATAAGTAATTACAATAGAGGCTACTACAATGGGAGGAATCAGAAATCTTATCCTCATTAGAATTGCACTACAAAAGGGAGCATAATTTGGCCAGGGAATGTCAATGAGGTATGTAGCATGGGATAAAACACTATAAATGAGGACTTTAGCCAACATATATATGAAAATAAGGGATTCATTGGTCAATCCAACCATGGAAATCACCCACACATAGAAACATAACATTATCTAAATCAAATATATTTGAGGGATGCAAGGAACACATATAATGTTAGTAAATTAGTCATCCTAACATCTTAAGCATGTATGTTAGCAAGCAATCTCAATTTTCCTAGAGGGAAAATATATATTTTTTACCACCTACCAATAAAATAATTTGTTTAAAACTCCAATTTTTTTAACAACTAAAGCATAATTAAAGTATGTGCATAGTAATAATAATAATAATAATAATAATAATAATAATAATAATAATAAATTACCAACAAGCATTTCAAAAGCTAGGAATCAGAAGAGGTAATAGGTGTCATATCCTTAGAAGTGGATGCCAAAGCAGTTGATGTAATATTAATAAATGGAATGTGGGACTCAATATGAGCCACCCAAGTGTTCCGTCTCTCAAGATAGACCCCTTCTCTTAAGAAATATCTGTTGGTTTCTCTCAATACATTTGACATCCTTGAGACTTGAAAAGCATTATATCTTTAAGCCTAGTTTTTGGTAAGGACCCTTCCCAATAGGGTTTGTATTTTCCGTTATTGTGATAAGTTGTTGAAGTACTTATTTTTCCTTCCCTTGGTATGACTAGGTTTAGGTAACCACTACCCAATTTCACCCATTATCTCCAAATTTGAGAAGGCCTAAATATATATAGCTTCTAGGGTTTCCAATTGCTAAATTTCATTATAGGTTTCCAGGGGTACAAACGAATGAAGGTTTTTAGTGAAATCTTAAGCCTATATTTGGGCTTACTTTCAACCCTTTGGGATGTGTCCTCCCTCCCGTGCCTACTTCTCATATGTTGGAATTGCATATAGTCAAATAGGCATATCCTTTTGGTATTAACAGATAAATGGCCTAGAACAAACATTTGAGTGTAGAAATAAGGCAAAGTAATTTTTTTCAAAATGATTTGGATGATGAAACCCAAAAGCAGCCATACCAACTCCAAAGTGCGACAATCCAGTAATAGATATTAAAACAACATTGGTACATGTAAGGTTTGGAAAAAGTAAAAGGAAATATATCACGATGCATGGATATAGTCCCACTACTACAACTACAAAAATGAGAGAATGACCAAGCCCATATGAAAAACCAACACCAAAAGAAAACAATCGAAGCTAAGTAAAATACTAGGAGCCAAATTATAAATATAAGAAGGCTTAAGAATTACCCAGGAGGCAGTGATCTTTATGCATCAAGGGAAGACTAGCAAGGGTCCTTGCGTACCAATTACATTAAGAGAAATTGAAAGGAATTGGTATGCATCTTAGATATTGTACAAACTCCCAACAGACTTCCTTAGCCCTGAGATACATAGAATCGATCCCCAGTTTTCCCCTACACAACTTGCATATAGCTTCACTCTCATATCCTTTCCCTTTAGATCTGATCTCAAGGATGCAAAGAAATTATACTCGAATATTATTTTTTATGAGTTGCCTCCATATAACCTATATTTCTCCCAAAATGTAGGCCATACCTCATTTCCAAAGGCTTCAACATTTTTCCCTGGGATAATGCTTCTTAGATAGATGCGCCTCCCACCTTTCCTCCTATCAATGCTACTTATCATGGTTGATTAGATGAAGTATACTCACTTTCTTCTACATACATGGGGGTGGCAACACCAACCCCTCCATTTAATGTAATCACCTCTGCGAGGTGGCAGACAGGGCCACCAAGTCCACCAATATCCTCGATACACACCCCCATAGGGGAGCCCCCATGTGCTATATTTATTAACATATTGTTATATATTAATCTTGATATCTTATATATTTTTAGATTAACAATATAATAACATTAGAAGAGAATACAATAATAATTTTCATGAAACGTGAAGTTGGGTTACACTTTTTGTGAGAATCTAGTCTATTTTTTTTTTCCCAATAGTTCAGCCATAACTTCTTTCTAAAGTTCGCCGATTTTCTTAGAAATTTTGCCAAAATCTTTGATTCATAAGATTTACGACACACACGTACGACGCGGCAAACAGATTTTTTGTCTAGAGATTGGAAAATTTATTAGAAGTTCGGCTGAACTTTTACTTTTAAAATAGTTCGGTCGAACTAATTCCTATAAATAAATCGCTCGCGAAGACTGTTCTTTTACGTGTTTCATTATTCTCGCGAATTTGTGTTTCCGGCTGCTCCCTTCAGCGCTGCTGCTATTCGCGCGTTCCGGCTGCTCCCTTCAGCGTTGCTGCTCCTCTCGTCGGCCGAACTAATTCATCGGGTATGTTCTACGAAAACCATAATGTATGTTTTCTTTTTAATTAGGTAACCAATATGAACATCATCATGCTTAAAAAGGTTGAAATGGTTGGGATACTAATCACTGTGATTGCATAATGAATAACAAGGATATGTATACAAGCTATGTTACAGTATGTCTGTTTAACGATACTAGTACTAATTCATGTAACAGTAATGGTAATAAAAGGTAATAAGTAACCAAGCCCAGCTTAAGAGCCATGAGACCCTTATTGCTTATACTGGTACTATTAGTAATACACATACAGTGGTGTAAGCTATATATAAGCTTTGTACTCCTTATACTACTACCATATTGAATAGGTTTCATCATTATGGTTTGATCTCTAATTCAAAAGATTGTAAATTAGGAAACCTGTTATCTCTATTTCAAAAATATTGTAAACTGACAATAGCATGCATTGATCAGCGTCTTTATTTTCTGATTTTGGGTATGATTAACAACACTTCTAGAGCATTGAAGAATATATAACTACACCAAAATGAGTAATTATGTCATTGCATTTTGGATTTGTCCGTCTGTGAGAGCAGAATCTCCTCTCCACTTTATCCTGTTGCTACTGCTGGACAGCTTTCTTGAATGTTGAGCTTCCAGAAACAAAATAGATTTGTGCAGAGCATCTTTGTAATCCAAGTCACCCAACACAAACTGAGAACCAGCAAAGAGCAGTGCGGCAAGAATTATTCCCACAAACCTCTGAACAGTAAGCCTGAAAGCCATTTCTGCCGCAATTGATTAATAAATTAAATTAAAATCTACAGAAGTTGATGCGTATATATATTTATTCTCAGGAAACCAAAGGACGATTAGAAACATTTTGGACATAAAAGGGAATTAGTTCTCTTTGTTTTGCGTGCATGTTTAACGTGGGGCTTATTCTGAAGGCTATAGAAGTCTTGTGGGTGTCCGTTGGACATGAAAAGAAGAAAATTCCATGAAAACATCAACTGAATCACGAGTCACTATATAGGATGGCCTCATCACCATTTCCTCACTGTACTATTAACGCACAAATGTTAAATTTTCTGAAACCAAAAGAAGCTAGTTTCATGACACAAAGTCAATATTGCTTATCTGAACGACATGATCAACATTAGACAAAACATTAACTTTTCACAACCAGTAAAATAAAAAAACAAACTTAAATTTATTTAATTAAAGTTATTATTTTGTAAATTAAAATCTGTAAAATAATAAATTTTTATTTTAAAATTTTAATTAATAAAAAAATAGAATTTAATGAAAGGTTACTAAGAAGAGGTATAACGTTCAATTTCATAGTTCGATATATTTTTGGGATGAATTTTTAACGAACAATTTATTTCCAAATCATTTTAGGTGTAAGTTTTGATTAAAGTAACAAATTTATATAGGTCTACAGTCTTGATTAAAGTCACAAATGTAAATATGGATGCATAGGCCTATTTTATATTTTGATTAATTTTGTTTTGATGAATTTTTAATTAATAAGTTTTATGTTGAAATCATTTGAGTGCGGATTTTTATTGATTAAAGTAATCAATGTCTATTTTTTTCATCAATTTTTTTATTATATTTTTTAAAAATTTGTGGATAGTAGTTTTTAAGTTTCTGGCTTGGGTATAGTTATAAAATTTCTAAATCCATAATTTGTTAATATTTTTGATATGTAAAACTTTTTAAAAATTAAATGCATGTGCTTGTTAGTTGGGACCCTAATTATTGTATATAGTATTTAGTAGTTCATACCATAAGGATTGCATAATTAAATGTATCCAATAGTAAAATATGTAAATATTCAAATTTCCTAAATGCTAAAGATTTAGACACAGTTCTCTACATTAGTACCCAAGTTTCATGATGATGATGATGATGTCACAAATGTTAAATAAGGAAAATTCAAAAAATCCATTCTTAAGAGATACTTTATGCATTTATTTCATCTATGTAGGGACCCAAAGTGATAACTTAGAAGGTCATCACAATTTAAAAGGTACTCTATATAGCCATTAATAATTTCTCTCTTCATAGGTCGATTGTAACTAAATGAGAAAGTATTTAAAGAAATAGTAACCATAATTCACCTCACCTAACAAATCTTTACCAACTTCTCCTATAAAAGTTCTTGTTTAGGTTACCCTTGTCATAAAGGAACTCTCTATGAAATTCTGGTCCAACCCATTGCTTTAATTTTATTCACTATAACTTCATCACATATCTGCACTTGGGACCCAAATCTTCCAATAAGTGTATTAAAAAATAAATCAATGTAACTCTAAACGATCATCCACAAACAAAAATTACATATTGTCAACCATATTGATATACATGAGGAGTTTTCTCCGGTAATAATTAATGATTAGTGAAGATGCCTTTTCTTTTTAATTAGAGAGATACAAAGTCCAACACTTGTCTACAAGGTGACTTTTCTTATGGCAATGAGTAATAAACAATTGCAACTTCTTTTCAACATCATTTTCCTTGTCCAATGGGCCTTGGACCTTTTGCCTCATTTATTTAGAAAGTTTCATACATGCATGGATATCTTCTTCCAACATCTATAAACATTATGATTATTCAAACCAGAAAAGGAACATGCAAGTTATTTTCCAAATCTTATGTGAATATTTACCATATTTATCATAATCAAAAGCAATTTGATTAGAGGCAAATTTATACCTTGAACATTCATCAGTGTCGCCTTCTTGAGGAGGTGAATTTGATGAGGTAGTGGCTCTCCTCTGAATACTAGCAATGAATTCAATGACTCTAGAGCTTTCAACATCCTCTTCTTTTACATTCTCATTAGCTGCATGATTATTAACATCTTCTTGCAAAGTGGGTGTCAAACTTTTCCATTCAACATGAATACAAACTTTACAAGCTTGATGCACCCCTTTCATGTATAAAAAGATTAGCTGGGTTGGGAGTGGCCTTTTACAACTTCGGAAAGCATTTGGTTCCACATTCATTCCTCCGAAAGACGCTGTCTTGTAGATACCATACATTTGTCTAAGGTTAAAATCGTACAAGAAGAGCTTCATTCCGGGCTTCACCTTTTCTACAAGCTGCTTTTTGGTTGGTGGCAATCCAAACACTTTGTATCGGAAACACTCTTGCTTTGTTTGAAAATTACACATAAAAATCAAGCCGACAAATTTATCTTTGCCACTGCCATCTTCATTGTTTGCTTCCTTGCTGCCTTGTTTTTTCTTCTTATTTTGATCAACCTTTGACACAACAGGGTCAGATAAACCCTTGGGTTTGTTCTCTGTCTCTATTTTAATAGTCTTACCCACAACATTAGGGATTGACACACAGGGTCGATGAGACCTGCTCCTGCTTCTTCTGCCTCTATTTTACCGCCTTATCAACAACATTAGTTGGTGCTACACCGCAACATATATCCATAGATTTGTTTCAGCATATTTGTAATCTTCCCTAGACTATCCGCAATTTGCTTCACACTATACGCACCGTCTATATTATACCATCTGCAATCTCGCCTAAAGATGACCGAAAAATAGATCACACTATTTTCAAACTCTTTAAACTTCACACTGAAAGCCCATCAACATATTTGTACTAAATCTTACAAGAATCTGTAAACTGTTTTCAGATATTGCCAAGTTATTCCTTATCAAAAGAGCCACAGACAAGGTATATAAATACAGATAGAATTACTTCCTTTTAGGCCGACCAACACTTTGGCATGTAGGATGACTTGTAACACATCATAATAGCTCGAATTTTCAACGTTGATGTAGAGCTGAAATAAACCATTGGTTCATGTTCTCTTTGACTAGGTCTGGGTTTCTGACTGAATCTATATAACATAAGCCTAGTTGTAACACCTCTTCTGCTATAAGATTGATTCATTCCTTTATGATTTTATCTTAGGCCTATGTATCAAAGATATCTAATTCTAGCTCTTTCAGTGCATCATTGCATCAATTCAACTGAACAAACAATTAAATCTAATTTAATATTATTCTTTGATAGAAGTTAGTTTATGTTTTAAAAATGTTCAAAAGTGCATGCTGAAAATATTCTGCACCTTCTTATGGCAATGAGTAATAAAAAATTGCAACTTATTTTCAACATCATTTTCCTTGTCCAGTGGGCCTTGGACCTTTTGCCTCATTTATTTAGAAAGTTTCATACATGCATGGATATCTTCTTCCAACATCTATAAGCATTATGATTATTCAAACCACAAAAGGAACATGCAAGTTCTTTTCAAAATCTTATGTGAATATTTACCATATTTATCATAATCAAAAGCAATTTGATTAGAGGAAAATTTATACCTTGAACATTCATCGTTGTCGCCTTCTTGAGGAGGTGAATTTGATGAGGTAGTGGCTCTCCTCTGAATACTAGCAATGAATTCAATGACTCTAGAGCTTTCAACATCCTCTTCTTTTACATTCTCATTAGCTGTATGATTATTAACATCTTCTTGCAAAGTGGGTGTCAAACTTTTCCATTCAACATGAATACAAACTTTACAAGCTTGATGCACCCCTTTCATGTATAAAAAGATTACCTGTGTTGGGAGTGGCCTTTTACAACTTCGGAAAGAATTTGGTTCCACATTCATTCCTCCGGCAGACGCTGTCTTGTAGATACCATACATTTGTCTAAGGTTAAAATCATACAAGAAGAGCTTCATTCCGAGCTTCACCTTTTCTACAAGCTCCTTTTTGGTTGGTGGCAACCCAAACACTTTGTATCGGAAACACTCTTGCTTTGTTTGAGAATTACACATAAAAATCAAGCCGACAAACTTATCTTTTCCACTGCCATCTTCATTGTTTGCTTCCTTGCTGCCTTGTTTTTTCTTCTTATTTTGATCAACCTTTGACACAACAGGGTCAGATAAACCCTTGGGTTTGTTCTCTATCTCTATTTTAATAGTCTTATCCACAACATTAACCTTTGACACAGCAGGGTCAGATAAACCCTTGGGTTCGTGGTATGTCTCTATTTTAACAGTCTTATCAACAACATTAGTTGGTGCTGCATCCTGCAACATATATCCACAGATTTGTTTCAGGCATTTGTAATCTTCCTTAGACTATCCGCAATTTGCTTCACACTATATGCAATCTGCTTCATACTATACTATCCGCAATCTACTTCAAAGATGACCGAACAATAGATCCACACTATTTTCAAACTCTTTAAACTTCACACTGAAAGCCCATCAACATATTCGTACTGAATCTTACAAGAATCTGTAAACTGTTTTCAGAGATTGCCGAGTTATTCCTTATTAAAAGAGCCATAGACAAGGTATATAAATATAGATGGAATTACTTCCTTTTAGGCCGACCAACACTTTTCCATGTAGGCTGATTTGTAACACATCATAATAGTTCAATTTTTCAACGTTGATGTAGAGCTGAAATAAACCATTGGTTCATGTTTTCTTTGACTAGGTCTGGGTTTCTGGCTGAATCTATATGGACATTTCTGTCTAGTTAAATACCCTTCTGTTTGCAAGATTGATTTATCTTTTAAGATTTTTCATTTGTGTGTTGTATGTATCAAAGATATCTATTCCCAGTTTTTCTATGCACATCAATTCAACTGCACAAACAATTAAATCTAATTTAATATTATTGTTTGCTAGAAGTTAGTTTATGTTTTAAAAATGTTCAGTGTTGTATGTAGCAAAATATTCTACAAGGTGACCTTTCTTATGGAAATGAGTAATAAACAATTTCAACTTATTTTCAACATCATTTTCCTTTTCCAATAGGCCTTTTAATTTTTGCCTCATTTATTTAGAAAGTTTCATGTGCATGGATATCTTCTTCCAACATCTATAAACATTATGATTAAATTCAAACCACAAAAGGAACATGCAAGTTCTTTTCTATATCTTATTTGAATATTTACCATGTTTATCATAATCAAAAGAAATTTGATTAGAGGAAAATTTATACCTTGAACATTCACCGTTGTCGCCTTCTTGAGGAGGTGAATTTGATGAGGTAGTGGCTCTCCTCTGAATACTAGCAATGAATTCAATGACTCTAGAGCTTTCAACATCCTCTTCTTTTACATTATCATTAGCTGCATGATTATTAACATCTTCTTGCAAAGTGGGTGTCAAACTTTTCCATTCATCATGAACACAAACTTCACAAGCTTGAGGTAATGAACATGAAATAAAATTCCTTCTTGGAACAGCTTCATGTGCCTTCTTGGCTTTGGAGCATTCTCCATCATGTTTTCCATAACCAAGACCCAAATAATTAGGCCCTTCCTTAACAATATTTGGCTCAACTATGCCTTGTACATGTTTGCCTTTAACCCTTTACTTTCATAGCACATTTTCATCAAAATTTGGACCTTATTCCTCTAGTGTGTCTCTCAAAAGCACGTACACATTAATTTTGAGAGGAAATTGAAGATAGAAACCAATAGCTAATTCTTCTAACTAACCTTGACTAAAATGAGCTAAATTGTACTTTGATACCAACTTGATTTGAATATGGACAAACTAGTTTTGTTGGGCTATCTCCCTCATTAGTTAAATAAAAATATGTTTAGGATCGTCTAAAGTTAGCCAATTGGGAAGGGGTTTATGTGTCAAGCTTTAAGTGTATTTTTTGAGAAATTTATGAGTTAATTAGATTTTAAAAACTCATGTTTACACATTTATAAAATGAAAAATTTTTATTTCTAAGAAAATCTTTTCCCTCAATCCAAATTCTGATCATTGGACATGTAAGAGGAAGAAATAGGGAATTCACTTTTCAAATTCTAGACCTTGTCTAAACCAAAATAAACTAGAGGTTTGGTTTTCAAATACATTCACTTATTTGGAAAAGTTCTAGCTACCAAAATTCCATATGCCAATCTACCTCCCAAGAAATCCATTTAGTACACCATTGGTTAGTTTTTTGTCTTCTTGTATTCTTTATCAACCTCTTCTAGTGATTCTTGAAAGGTGGATACTTAAATCCTTCCTAAAAATTTGAGCTCTAAAATGAGAAGACATACAAGGTCATTTTAAGTCATTCTTCTATCCAATTATAAAAACCAAGTGAATATTTCTACATATTGATTTATGTCCCATAAACTGTACAATATATGTGGAGTTGCCTCACCCTAAGTGAGATGTTTAACAAACATAATAATAGAGAAACAATTAGTGATGTCACCAAAAGATGTAGCCTCTTCAAGGTATCATATCCTCTCATCAAGGTCAAGAATCTATTCACCAAAAATGTCCTATGGAAATGATGGTTTAAGAAACAAAACTAGACAAAAACCTTCAATGAGAACAACAAAATCTAAAACCTCTTCAAGGTCTTCAATCTGCTCGTAAAGTTAAATTACATGTCTTGATCAAGTCCAACAACAAAGAAACATTCAGTGACAACACCAAAATATACAACTTCTTCAACATCTTCTAAACCATCTTCAAAGTCAATATTGTGTGCATCAAATTCCTCAGCAAGGTCATCAATGGAGTCATCAAAACTACTATCTCAAACCTCAATGCCAAAAATAAGTCGAAAGAATTCAATTTCTCCAAAACCTTCTTCTCTAAGCAAAGCTAGCATGATGTCGTCGAGAAATTCAGTAATTCCACGAGGAAATTCTATCAAAGTTAAAACAAATCCTTTTCATCCATATTTAATGCCTACCTTTTCAGGTGGAACACCTCCAAATTTAAGGACCACAATGACATAAAATATGTAACTTTACCTAATAGGTGTAGACCTATAACCCCCAACTTTGTGTGACATGTACAATTGAAGATCTTATATGGTAAGGAGTGTGAGAAGAGAGTCATGGTCACTGAGTTGAGGAAGAGAAATAATTTGGTATGACAACCTTACTTATGATAGGTCTAGCTAGCAGACTACCAAATTACATGGTAATGGCATTCAAAATGTGAAAATTCCCATTTCACTTGGAAATAAGATGGTAGAGAAAGGTATAGATGAAAGGAGATCCATTTATGGTAAAGAAATCAAATAATTCTATCAATTCCACCTTGCAACTCTAAGAGACATTGAATTAAATTTCATCATTCATAATTCATGGTCATGGAACATGATTGTGTTGCAATTGTGATAACATTTGCTGTATGCAGAAGCTAATAAAAAATGATCGAAAATGACATTTTTGCTCTGTTTTTTTGAATATTTAAGGAAAATTACACTAAGTAGCTTCCAACCTCATATGACCATCATGTCAAACTCATCTTAGGATATTGTCCAAGTAAGAGCCACTTAAGCAAGCAATCTAGTATACATGACTCCAATTTCAATTAGCAGCAATGACAGTTCTAAGTATGGTGCAAACATTGCTCCATATCCTCAATGGGGCATGTTTGATGACAATAATTTGGGGAGTGAGAGAGGGAGATGGTAGGAGAAAAAATTCAAGGAATCCACGGGAAATTGAAAAATATATAACTAGAATAAGGTGGAAGACATTTGTAACCTAAGAGAGAAACCTGTGAGGAAATGGGTGAAGTTGGTATTACACACCCAATTGGACAAACTCGAGGAGAAAACATTTCTCCCACTTTATTTGTTGGCATAACCTAGTAAGTGTTATTCACTAGCATGTATTTTGTAAAGGCCTTGACCTAGTTTCCATTCAACTCCATCCACCAGGTTGTAGAGGATTCCAAGCCTAATTTCATGAAAAGTAAGTTGGGGATGATCACATTGACCTACTTGATGACATGTCTATGAAGATTAACTACCTTGAACTATTTTTCTACGTAGGGAAAGAGACACATTCCCATGTCTGAGCATGAAAACGTTCTTTGATATTGTTAATGCCTCTAGTGTTTACTTCTACAAGTTCTATAGGTAGAGTCTATAAAGGGCCAGGTAGCCTCTGGATCTCATCTTTTATGAAAGGTGACATATCTAGTAAATGCCCCTACAATCAATCTCTGGAATGGATCTAAATAGAAGTTCTTCATTTTAATATCCATAAAACACAACAACTTTAAGGTAAACTATGTACATGTGTCATTTCTCCCACAAACTAAAGTGTATAAGTGGTAAATTTTATACCAAGTGTGCTCCCACCATGTAAAGCGCAATTTGGTGAACTTATCATTTTTATAATTTCTTTTTTCGATTAAATTTAGTTTCACACATGATCAATTATTGCTTTGAAAGTTGTGTTCTACATAATTTGTGTACACTAAATTACAAATTGATTTTTTGAAATATATTTTGTGTAAATGTCGACCAATAGATATATATCATGGAGGATGAATGACGAATATTAGCCGAATCCCATATGGAGTTTCGGGGATCGGGGGATGTTCACGGTATTTAAATATAATATTAAATCTCCATACATGTGTGTACATATGGAATTGATTTTTTATTAACTTTGTGAGTTAAATTAGTTGTTAATAAGTTTCATATTTTAATTTTTAGGAGGCAAGAGGAGAAGGGTTTCTACTCCATCCATGGAGCGTGGCCAAGGTTCAACTGGTCGAGGTATGAGTGGTAGCAGGTTGCGGGAAGGGGGTGATATTTATTCCCCCGAAGGCCAATCAACGACTGCTGGTTCTCAACAAGGTCACTGTGGGTCTGGTTCTCAGCAGCGTCATTCTGGGTCTAGTTCTCAGGAGGGTCATGTTGGAGAAGATGTTAACCAACAACATCAAGGTTGCCATCAATTTCAATATTTTTTCATTAAATTTGTACAACTTTTTTTACACGTGTTTTTTCTAATATACAAAATTATATATATATTGATGCAAAGGCCGAAAATGTTCGAGCTAGTGGTCAAAATAGACGCAGGGCAGCCCGCTACATTCAAGAAGAAGGTTGTCAACCCAGCACAACTTATCTGGCCGAGATTACTGATATACCATGGGAAACCAACATGGCGGAATGCACCTTACAAAGGTGTGAAAGCCTTCATGCAAAATTGCAAAGAGATCTCGTGGCTTTGTCTCTACCTGCTGAGAGTCGACAAAGCCTTGAAATAGTTATACATTCATTGGGTGAAATGGTAAATGTGTACATAAATCTTGGGCCAACGACTGATTCATTTGTAGAACTGATGAGAAAGAGAAAAGAAACAGTGATGGGTCCCGATAAATGGGAGGACATTAAACAAAAAGTTACAAGAGAAGTGGCCAAGTCAATGTTTAATTATAAGGAAGGGCCAAAAAGAAAAATGTTGAAGGTGCAGTATTTCAAGCACCCAGACATAGCTCGTTATTTGTATGATCGGCATCTTGCGGCCTTTGGAAGGCTTCCATGGAATGATGAGGTTCCTGTTTATTTTGCACAAATGTTTTATGCAGAATTTTTTTTGGGTATGAAACCCGACTACAATGACCTTCCTTCAGAATTTTTTGGCCCGGGGAGAGGTCGATTATATCAACGTAAGGGCGCTAAGCGAGATGTGGAGTTGCCTCACCCTGAGCCACCATTGGTGAGTCGACCGTTTCGAGTCGAAACTCTGCGATCAGAGATGGATGTGACTTCTCAAATAAGTCGAGAAGCAAGAGATGTTATGATCGACAATGTTCATAGCGGATTGAGTGGAGTCGATCTTTGTTTAAATCGACAAAGAGCACGTGAAAATGCATGTGCCAATTTTGTTTATCGTACAGATGAGGAGATTTACAACATGAATGTTGAATATCCCCGAACATATGCAATAAATTGTCGCAATGGTTTGCAAGACCTAATTTTTCATGAGGAAGAGGGCACCAGAACGGTATGTGTTAGTGACCTTAGGGTTTGAAATTATTTTTACATATACATGTGTACAATTTGTAATAAATACATGTGTATGTATATGTATACATTTATTTGTATGTGTACATTAATCTAACAAAAATGTATGATTATATGTTAAAACACCATTTGCAGTTCTCAGGCATGATGCGTGATGAAAATGTTAATATTACGTTTGGGACCTCCGGTTCAAACGATGCAGATGGGTCTGACCATCATGATATGTTGGCACATGTATGTTAGTGTTTTTTAAGTGACTCTAAAATAAATAATTGTTGCCACACATGTACATGTATGTATATATATAATTTGATAAAATGTTTTAACATGTACCGATTCCGTCTGATGTTTTTGGGATGGCGGTACCTTCTTCTTCCTTAGGAGATATACCTTCTACTTCATTGGGAGATGTGCCACAAGTATGGACAATTTTTCACAAGTTCAAAATTTATGTTTAAAAGTTATATATATATATATATAGATATATATATTCTACCTCAAAAAGTTCCATTAAAAATTGAGATATATAGAGAGAGAGATCTATATTTTGAGTTATTTAAATTTTTTTGAATTTAGGTTCCTATAGAAGATTTTTTTAATCTGGGGACTCTAGCGACGGAGATAGGAACATCCACAACATTTGAACAAGTTGTCTTTAGTTCCTTTTTTTAATATTATTGAAAGTAAGTTTATATATATACACGTGCATTTTCATTTGAAAGTTTTTAATATATATATATATATATATATATATATATATATATATTTAACTGTACATGTATATTGTACATTTTACCACTGCAGATGTTTCTATGG
This sequence comes from Pinus albicaulis, assembly GCA_034641835.2. Lineage (NCBI taxonomy): Eukaryota > Viridiplantae > Streptophyta > Pinopsida > Pinales > Pinaceae > Pinus > Pinus albicaulis. The sequence goes on along the minus strand of JAXQQM020063997.1, from coordinate 43,594 downwards.
CAGAACCTGTTCATCAAATGGAGAGGGAACCTTACGAGGTATTGCATGATTTTTTTGTTATATTTTGTTTTTTACATGAAGTTCTAGATATATATATATTCTCATTCATTTTTAAAACATCAAATTTTAATGTTCAAGTACATGTGCATTGTGTATGTAGGTTTCCCATTCACATGATAGGGCGCGGACTGAGACCCTAGTAGGGAAGACGCTAGATCCGTCTCTATTTGATGGACATGATTTACAGTAGATTTGATTTCAAAATTTAGATGGTTTTAAAATTTGTTAAACTTGATACAGTTTGATACTTGTGAGATTTACAATTTTTGGACATATTTTATTACATTTTTATTATATAATTTGTTTTATTTAATTTTTGGATGGTTTTAGTACTTTTGGCATGTGAATATTTAATGTTAAATGTTTTTGTTGGATAGTTGAATTATAATTGGCATGGCATGTGAAGTTTTTAAAACTCATGTTTTGGATGGTTTCAATCTACATTTTCACATGTGGTATATAATGTTAAATGTTTGTATTGCATCTAGTTGAACTATAATTGGCATGGCATGTGAAGTAACGATCTATATATAATTTAAAGTTTTTTAAACTCAAGTTTTGAACGGTTTCAATCTACATTTCACATGCGATGTTTAATGTTTTAATGTTGCACGATATATTATCAAAAGTTTTTAAAATTTTAAAGTTTTGGATGGTTTCAATCTACATTTGGCACGTGGTATATAATGTTTTAAATGTTTCTATTGAATAGTTGTTCACTATAATTGGCATGGCATGTCAAGTAATGTTGCACAAATCCATTTTGGATGGTTGAAGTACATTTGAAATTTTAAGATTGCTTTTGATCTCTCCATGTAGTTTTTTTTGAATGAAAAAATTTCCAATAGGAAGAACATAGCTTTTCAATGCAACTAACCATCTATCAATTGAGCTCTAATTGAAAATAGAGTTTAAAGAAGTAGATATATGTAAAAATTATCCCTTTAATTTTGATTGGAAATATAAGTCTCTAGTACATATATATGTTTGTTGAATTTGGGTCAATGTCGTTAATGCACTCAAATAGGTAGCCTTGTCGATTTATTTACATTGTTGAAACTTTTTACCAAAAAATCCAACTATTTTTTCATCAATGCACATAGAAAAACTACTTGGAACAATTAATTGTGCATTCTAGAACATATCTATCCAAGACAAGTAACATTTTTCATCAATGCACATTGAACATATCCGACCATTGGACAAACAGATTTTGTACGAGATTTTCAATCAGGATTAGAGATGTGGGTCAAATCCCACCAAAAGTCGGAGAAGTGCTTCGAGTCTCTTGTCTGAAAGGAATTTTCATACAAAACTATACTGCAGATGATTTATTTACATTGTGTCCATACTTTTTACCAGAAAATCCAACTAGTTTTTCATTAATGCACATAGAAAAACTAGTTCCAGTTAATTGCATTCTAGAACATATATATTGAGTACGTAAATAATTTTTCATCAATGCACATAGTAAAACTAGAACAATTAATTTCATTCTATAACATATATATATATATATATATATCCAATAAATATAACATTTTTCATCAATGCACATGTATGTATGTAAAACTACTTTCAGGTGATACTAGAGCACGTGCTTGTACCCAAACAATTTGTACATGTGCAAACACTTGCACAAATAACATAAGCAGCTCAATTTTTACCTAAGTACTAGAAGTTCTAAAACATATTTAATCCAAAGATAATAAGTTGTTGGACAATTCACTCAAAAAAATTCTAATGGAATTCCATCCTCAATAATCCGTTTATGATCGGATTTTGACATTTTCCATCTCTTAATTTTTTATTTTTTCTTTGATTGAACTTCTATCAACTTTATGCGTGCTACACACACCAAGTGACTATATTGACAACTTATGGAATTAGGTTCATAGTCTTCAAAGTAACTCTGTCATATTGAAATCCATGATCATTATAGTTTTGTAATAATTTCATTTTCCGTTCAGTGCAATGCATCAAATAATACTTCACATTTTCATCGTTGTCAATAGGTGCAATTACAGCAAAAACATCTCCTGCACAATAAAATAAATTTAACAAAATTATGCATATTTAAATTTATTTCTAGATCTTTAAATCATTAGAAAGTAATTCAAATGTTACCTTCTCTAACAAGATCAGAAACTCGATCACCATCGAATGATATTGTAGTTTCCTCTAATTGCATTTCTTCAAACATTGCAACAGACATTTTGCCCTTTGTATTTAGCTCTGTATGTTTCCAATCATTCACATACATTTTGTTTTCACAAACGTCATTGGATTTTGTGTTGTCTATGCAAACATCACAAAAAAAAGAATATTTTCTTTTATCCAATGCAAACACATTTCTGGATGACTTTGTTTGAATTGAATGCAATTTTCGAGTCCCTTTTATTGTTTCAACGTCATTTCCAATTGATCTATCTACATCTTCGATTCCAATATGCCAGAAAAACCTTTATATGGAAAATTAGAAGAAGAATTTGTAAATATGATATCAAAATAAAATCAAAGATAATCATTGCATGATAAATGTACAATGTTTAAAATTAGATTTCCAATATAAATTAAATTGAATGTACCTTCGCACTTCTCTTGATGGGTTTCTCTCATGGCTTAGAGCAGCGATGCACCATTGAACAACTTCCTGAGCATTCACAAGTCGGCTTGTAGAGTGGTTCATTTGATATCTTCAAAGTACTCATTTTATGCATGCTCCTGCACCGTCATGTTCTCCTTTTCCATGGCCAGTTTCAAAGAAATTCCAACAATGTTTAATGTAGGTTTTCTTATGAAGACAACACAACCAAAAGAATGATCATGCAAATTTGAATTGACCTGCGCATCCGTCTGACCATATCCAATGTTCATTGAATGTTATTCCACGATTTTTCAATGAATCATAAATTTTTCCAAAACAATGTTGTACAAAGCATGTATCATGTGTACGATCGTCACTGATATAAAAGTGATATTCTTTAATGATATGTCGATTTTCACTCGTGCTTTCTATATGATCGACATTTTGTTCAGCATGTCTATATAGAATATGGACGAGCATGGAGACTTGGTCAGAATGATAGTATTCACTCTGAATTTCTTTTTGTGGAACAAATGTGTAGTTTTCTGCAAAATCAATCATTGACAAAATGGTCCCTGGTGGAAAAACTTCACGAGATTTTTTGAATTGCAAGTCTTTCCATCGAGCTCTATGGGAATGCTTGGTGTATTTGTAAATTTCTGCCTCAAACTTTCTCAAAAAGTCTATCAGAAAAATTTCGTCTTCTAGTAATTCAATTCTTTTAACACTATTTTCACCTTGAATCGATGTATCGCTATATTCATATCTCTTCCATTTCACTTTCATGTTGGACAATGATTTATCATTTATATCAATACGATATTTGTTTTGAAATTTATTCAAATGTCCACAATCATCGCATTTTTTACCACCAACACATTTCTTTTTGTAAAATAGTTCATCGCTTTCTCTTTCACATAGAATTTGAGATATGAAATCACGGATAGTGGAAGGAGGAGGTGAATCCTTCCATAATGTTCTACCGAAATCAAGGAATGTGTCATAATATAACTCAAATTCCACATGATAACAACAACAACAAGTGTCGCGTACGGTGATAGGTTTTACATACCATGGTTTTTGTTGAACAAAAGCACTAAGTGAAACATGAATTTGACGATTCTCTTCTTTGAACTTGTTGAATAACTCTATCTGAGTGGTTTCCAATAGATGTTTTTCATGTTCTTCATACTGATTTCATGCTATTCTTCTTCGCATCACATGCCTTGCAGTTGGTGAAACATGCGAATTGTTCTTCCAATATTCATATATTATTTTTTTAACATTTTCTCCAAGTCTATCTTTGTATGGCTGCCTACAAATAGCTCTCCAACAAGCGAGTTCATCATTTACATCTATTTGCAACCGAAATTTCCGATGTTTGTGCAAATTTTTTCGCGAGGTTCCCAGTGCTCGTGCCATAGATGTTACCAAACGATTCTCTTGAGTACTTGAGGAAACCATTGCCATCTGTATTCCTCTACGTACAATTGAAACATCTTTCTCTCTAGATCTCTTAATTGAATTTATAGCACTACTCATATTTTTTATCACTTCTTCCTTCATTTTTTTATCTTTGGTTGATTTTCGAATACCCAATAGTGTCGTAGCTTCTTTTAATTTCCTTAATGATAGGAGACCTTTCAACATTTGAGCCTGAACTGTCACCCGCTCATTTAAGAAATAATTTTCAAAAATGCAGTTAACACGATATCGTATAACATGGTCAGGTTTTTTATCTCCATATGTGTGAGTGTCAACATTTTCTAACATATCATTATCGATAGTGATTTCATCTGTACATATTCGAAAAAATAGTACATATTCAATAAATAACTAAATTAATAAATATATCTAAAATTTCAAATATTTTTCAAATTAGTTCATCAAATAAAAATTAAGCTTCACATTTTACATTAAGAAAATTTTAAATATATCAATAGATCATAATATTTACATTTACATACCTGCTTCAATTTTTGCTTGAGGTTTATTTTCTTCTTCAATATTTTGAGGAATATCTCTGTCTGTTTACATTAAACAAAATATTTTTCAAACTAGTTCATCAAATAAAAAATTAAGCTTCACATTTTACATTAGGAAAATTTTAAATATATCAATAGATCATAATATTTACATTTACATACCTACTTCAATTTCTGCTTGAGGTTGATTTTCCTCTTCAATATTTTGAGGAATATCTCTGTCTGTTTACATTAAACAAAATATTTTTCAAATTAGTTCATCAAATAAAAATTAAGCTTCACATTTTACATTAGGAAAATTTTAAATATATCAATAGATCATAATATTTACATTTACATACCTGCTTTAATTTCTGCTTGAGGTTGATTTTCTTCTTCAATATTTTGAGGAATATCTCTGTCTGTTTACATTAAACAAAATATTTTTCAAATTAGTTCATCAAATAAAAATTAAGCTTCACATTTTACATTAGGAAAATTTTAAATATATTAATAGATCATAATATTTACATTTACATACCTGCTTCAATTTCTGCTTGAGGTTGATTTTCCTCTTCAATATTTGAGAGGGCTTCTAACTTTCTTTTGCGAGATTGTCTTGTCTCTTCTCTACGTTCTTCAGGGTCTCTTTTTCGATCATATTTTCTCGTACAAGTTCTTCGATTTCCCATGATAATAGGCTATGAAGTTCAAAAAATTTCCTTCAAAAAATTAGACAATAACTCAATTACAAAAAATATCACAGAAGATTTAATTTAAAAAAATTCAGTGTAAATTTTTTGCAAAAAATACATACTCCAATCCAAAACACTTTAAAAAATTCGAGAGAAAAATGTCTTATAAAAATGAAACGAAGCTCAAAAGATTTACTTCAACTCAAAACACGTACATACCTCCAAGAAATGTCTTTTGAATTTACGTCCAAAAATTTTTTTTAAGTTCAAAACAATTTTTGCCAAAATCAGGCCGCCTCCAAGAAATGTCTTCCAAAAAAATTCTTTGTAAAATGAATTTGCTTCCAAGAAATGCTTTTAAACCCAAAATTTGAAGATAAGTTTTTGAACCCAAACCAAGATCTTTATAAAATGAGATGAAATGTGCAAAATGTGCAAAAATTGTGAATCATTTCGTGGCAATTTATATTGCCGCGAAATGTGTTTTTAGTAGGGGCTCCGCAAAACTTTCCGGCCAACGGAAATTTATACAATAGTTCGGCCGAACTATTAAGACGTTAGATTTAACGAGCGTACGGCGGAAAACATAGTTCGGCCAAACTTATATTAAAAGTTCGGCCGAACTAACGCGTCACCAATTACGCAAAAACCAGGTTCTGAATACAGTTCTGCAACTTTGCACTGATTAAACTCCATGAAAAGTTGTTAATTAACTGTCGGAACCAAGACAAGAATTTTCAGAATTGAATCTACTTTCAGGAAATATAACTTTTATGGAATTTCATAAACGTTTATTAATTTTAATTATTTTTCTAATAAAATGGGTGCAAACAATTTCTGAGGGTCATTGTGATTCAATGAAATCAAAATTTTGTATCTCCCAAAATACATTGTAAAAAAAATTGAAAAAATTATGGGGCATTACATTGGTCCGTTGACTCTAATGGGTAGCTTTTATATTTTTATTTTATAACTTATATGTTAAGAAATTTGTTGCCACGCGAAACATATCAAAAATACGCAGTTTTTCGTATTGGACCAGTTCAAAAAATTCTAGTAATTATGATATGCATCCATTGGCTTTGTAAATATGACAAAAACAAAGTAGACTCTGTCTAGATTGTTGTAACACATTTTTTTTTTTCAAAAACACAAATTTTCAATGAATACAACATTGCGTCATAACATGACTTCTTATGAATCCTTTGATTGTTAAGAAACACATACTCAAAGAAACGCTAAGTTGACATATCAAATCTGCATAAAAAAATTTCAAAAAATAAGTAATAGAAAGCTAACAAAATTTCTCACAACTTTTTTTTCTATCACAAAATGAAATTCTACACAGAAAAATTGTTATAGTTTGCAGAAAGTTGAAGAACCGAAAAAAATGAAAATTTTTTCTCAAAAAGGGAAAAAAGTGTAACCCAGCTTCACATTTTCACCCCATTATACATTTATTAATATAAAACTATTTAATAAATATGTATGTATACCTTCATAAACTTTAGCAAACAAATCGTTGTGCGGAGGCAAGTCCATTGTCACACAATCAAGAGGGTATCATAGACCAATTTCATGTCTAGCTTGATTGTGACATTAAAGTTAAATTATTATTTTTATTATTATTAAAAAATTAATAATTATATTTATTATTTATTATGTATTTTAGATTTATAAATATTTTTATATGATATTGTATAATTTGAATCCTAATAGATAATAATATTTTTATAAATAATTGAAATATTTTATAAATAAATGATAAACTAGAATAACATACATAATAAAATATTATATCACATTGGGATGTGTGAAAAAAATGGATTAGGAGGGTTTGGTTGACTAAAATATAAAGGGAAAATTAACAAAATGTAATATGAGAAGGTGTAGGATTAGGGGGACATACTAACGAAAACTCATAACGAGGGTGAGGGAGAGGGTGGGGGGAGACTTTAGGGAAATATAATTTGAGGGGATTGTGTGGGTGGGGGTAGATGTTAGGGAAATTGTAATATGGGGGGAATATGGGGTTGGGGGGTAATATTACAGAAACTTCATAATGAAGGTGATTATGAGGGTATATATTAATAAAACCTTAATATGAGGATGCTACGGGGAAAGGGAAGAAATTAAATAAAATGTTTTAAGTTTTCCCTACTATATACTCCCACCCCCTAAATGTTTCTCTAAACTCTCCCTCCAACTCCACACTTTTATTAGGGAAATAATATCTCCCCACCCTTCACCTAATAAGTTTTCCCTAATATGTCTCTCTCTCCCCTCTTGCTATGCTTTCCTTAACATCTTCCCCCAACTCACTCTCATAATTAATATCGACCACCGCTTTCAACATTATTATGAGGGTAATAATTTTTCCCTAAAATATTTCCCACCACATATTTATTTTTCCTCAGAATCTCTCCCCAAACTCACCTAATAAATTTCCATTAATATATTCTCCAACCCTATCCTCCTAACTAATATCTACACCCATCTCCACCCTCAATACAAGTTATCCCTAATATCTCACCAACCATACCCTCATTATGAGGGTAATAAGTTTTCCTTAATATCTCCCCCCCAATACCACCCTCATTATGAGGGTAATAGGTTTTCCTTAATATCTCCTCCCAAACCCACACCCCATTCATATTAATTTTTCCTTAATATCTTCCCTCACCCCCACATACTGTGTTTTCCATAATACCTTCCCATATCGACACCCCCCTCCCCCAAACACCATATTAAGATTTCCCTAATACCTCCCTACACACCCACCCTCACCCTCATAATTAATATATCTCCCCACCTCCATTCTCATTATGATGGCGATGGTGGAGGAAGATTATGAGAGTGACGATGGGGGGAGATATTAGCGAAAAATTTATATATCCCAACTTTTAATTCAATGAAATAAGATATGGAAAGAAAAATCACTATTAAATACACCATGATATAAATTTATAATGTGTTGAATTAAAGTTGATCGGGTTATAAAACTATTTATATATAAGTTTAATTATTTTAGAATTAATTAACTATTATATTGATAGGAGAATCATTATTTTTGTGAGTAATTTCCCATCTATGCCCTTATTATGAGTAAATATGGGGTGAGATATTAGAGAAAACTTATGAGGGTGGGAATGGAATTAAGAAGAGATAATTAAGAAAAACTTTTCATATTTTTCCCCAATATATCCATCAACCCACCTAGTTGAGGATGAAGAAAAATATTAGTAAAAACTTAATATAATTATAATTTTCATTTAATTAAATAAAATATGGTAAACATAAATCACTAATAATAAATATAGTAAATATAGTATGCAATAAATTATTAACAAGTTAAATTATTTAATTGAGTCTTATATAATTTGATGATTTTAAAATAATTAACTATTATATTAATAAACCCATGAATATTTTTATGAGTTTTCATTGAATAAGTATTTTCAAAACTAATTTGAAATTGAGGGAGTTAGAAAAGACATACAAAAATAAACAAACACAATAAATAATCATCTATCACCTTAATAGAGTTTTTATATTTCTTCTTCTAAGTAAATATTTATAAGATTTTCTTCCTATTTGGAATGTTTATAATAAAATAATTTATAAGGGTTTTTATAATTCTTCTTCTAAGGAAATATTTATGATATTTTATTCCTTTTATTGTAATGTTTATATACAACCTGAGTAGTTATAATGGTTAAGAGCATGTGTTTCCTCCTAATAGGTCATAGGTTCAAAACCAAAGGGGGGTAGAGTATGTATGTCTTGGTAGACCTAGCATTGGATCCCTTGTCCCACAAACATCATGAGTAAATGTTTAGAAATGTTTTGTTATTTAGTTATTGAAATTTTTTTGGATTGATAATAATTAAATATTTGGAATTGATTTGTCATTCTTCAAATCATTTTAAAAACAAATGTGATCAAGTATTTTATTAGCATCAATCAACTCACAAAAGTAAAAAAATGTAATGAGTAAGATTTAAATTTGAAAAAAGAATGTAAAAAAAAAATCAAACATCCAAACTAATCTCAATTAAAAATAAAAGTCTACATATATGTAATAAGTATGATTTATATTTGAAAAAGGAATGTAAAAATAAAATTTTCAATCATCCAAACTAATCTCAATTAAAAGTAAAAGTCTACATATTTAAATTTGTATATCAATATAAGTTACATATACTTCATTAAAACCATTTATCATTCAATTTTGAAAAAATTAATACCAAGTTAATCACAAAAAAAAATTGCACTATTTTTTTTTTTCAAATAATTTTTATGCTTTATAATTTTAATAAAATTTACTTTCTTCAAGTTAATATTTAATTTTATATGTGATATGAAAATTAGATATTCAAGTGGAGCATATAAGATTCATTCTTTTTCGGATACTATTTAAGCTAAAATTGCTAGTCTATATATCATATATATCACAAAATTGAAAGAATGCTTTTTCATTTAAAAAAATAAATTGAAAACTAATGAAAAGGAGGTTTTGAAAAATATCATTTAAAAACAACCTTGAAAGAACATGACAACTCAACTTAGTTTAAATGGTAATTAAAAGATTGGCTTAAGGAATGGTAATTAAAGATGGGTTTAAGATTTTAAAAGGATTCTACAATAAAAAAAAAAAAAAGATAACTAATGATCCAAAAATGCCTAAAATAGGACTTGTCATTTCAGGAATGCCTTGAATATAGTTCTGTTTGGTGAGTGAATCATGACATGAATAGGTGATTAAGAGGAGGTTCTACATAGGAACTGGAAATTCAAACAAGTATGAGTTTTAAATAGAGAAATGTACGAGGTTGCCAAGGATATGTATAAACAATTATTGTCCATTTAAACATAGAAAAGAATAGTACTTTTAGTTCTCTAATCATGGCTCAAGGGAAAATCTATATATAATTTTAAATAAATTTATTACTATCATTTATTAATTTATTATTAATAATATTCTAATTTTATAATTACTTTAAAATGAAAAAATATGGAAATGAAGTCCAACAACTGAGAAAAATTTAAGCCCGACAACTTTGTATTTAGACCAGTTGGCCCAACTCATATGCACCATGGGAATTATGGGGAACTATGCCTGGAGTCAATTTGACTCGACTATTTATATTTCAAGGTCGACTAGACTGTGCATACATATCCAACCAAGCGAAAAGAATTTGTCCGTCGTAATGTGTGATGAATGAATGGACAGCCGTATACATTCCAACCCAATATATACAAGGGTAACCGAGAGCAGAGAATAAATCCCTCTTTAGAATTTCGGTCATATTCTATTCTATGAAACCATTATCACGTCGAGTAAGTCTAAGTTCAAAACGTTTTTCACATTCATTGATTTATTAGCAATTTTGTCACTCCATATTAGGTATCCAACCACTTCCTTTACTCATTATTATTGATGCCATTAATGTCTTGGGCATGCTATTGAGGCCCATAAAAGCCTAACTGGCTTAGGCAAAGTGTTTCTAGTGAAATGTATAGACTAACTTCTTAAAAACTTAGACTAACTTTTTAAAAACTTGACAAATATTTATTGTGGTTAAAACAAAACTTATAAACATATTAAGAATTTAGTTATTATTTACATGTTATTTTATTGTGAGCATGGCTCTCGCCTCCTTGATTTTCACTAATGAAATGATTTAATTATTATTTCAAAGATCTTTATGTTCAAACAACTTTCAAATGGCTAAACAAGTATTATGGGAACAATTTAATTGTTTAATATCAATTAAATTAGTAAATTAGATTATATTTGTATGGCTTTGCATATATATATATATATATATATATATATATATATATATATATATATGAATTGTGCATTTAATTATTTTACAAGTTTTTATGAAGTGTTTGTATACTAACAATATCATTTCAATGTTGTATGTTGCAGAAAATTTATCAATACCAAGTTGATGATGAGAGAGCGGAAGACATTATCATTTTTTATGTTTTGTAATGTTGTAATTAAAAAGATTTGTATTTTTTCTTGGTTAGATGGGCCCATCAAAGAATTGTACATGAACACAAACTATCATTAATAAAAGGAGTAGGCTTTTTTTGTGGAGGGGAATTCAACCCCTCCAAAAGGCTCTTAGGAGAAGGTTAAATTATAACCCTCCTTTGAGTTGTGTTCCTTGTGCTCTTGATTTTCATGATCTTTAGTTTATGATAACTCCAATATGCACAAACTCAACTATGTTCTTTTATTATAATAATAATTTATAAACATGTTTTAAACATCTTCCCAACATACACACAAATGGAAAAATCACTCTTATTCACTTAAATTATTTAACATCTTTTTAATGTTTTAAACATCTTCCCAACATACACACAAATGGAAAAATCACTCTTATTCACTTAAATTATTTAACATTTTTCAACGTTTTAAACATCTTCCCCACATACACATAAATAACAAAATCACTCTTATTCACATACATTATATAACAATTATGACATATATTTATATATATATATATATATATATATATATATATTTTTTTTATACTTTGATTTTAATTTTCTTAAGTTTCTGTTTTTATTCTTATTTTTTATTTTTTCATTTTTTTTATTATAAATATGTTTTTATGATATTTATATTATATTTTTCTTCCTTTCACTTATATAAATAAATTTAATTTAATATTTACATTGATATTTTAATATATTTAAATTAAATACTATATATACTTTTTAGAGTATTTGTAAATATTTAAATGAGTGTATTATTTGTTTGTATAAACTTATTATATATATAAAATTATTATTTGTATGTATATAAATGTATTATTTTGAGAATGGAAATGGTGTTTTTATTAGTTGCATTGAAATAGTTACAATTTATTTGTTGATATGATGTGTGAATGTATTTTTGAGAGTGTTTTCATTACTTGTATGTACTTGTTTGGAGTGTTTATTCTTATTTCTTTATTAATGTCTCATTTTGCATGCTTTTGAGTATTATTTGATTGTTATTTGTATGTGTATATAACGTCCACGTAAAGTACATTTTTTACCATGATTTACAAAACAGTTGAATCAAGAATCAGTTTAAAAATGAACGGATTCTGGAATTGGTTATGAGGGATGGTATCGACGTTAAGTGAGAGGAGCCTCTCTTTCTAATTTTTTTTTTGGGGGAAGCGGAATCCAGAAATGGCAGAACGTTTCAAAAAAGCTCTAACCAGTCTCATCTCCGGGTTTGTAAAAGAATTGGAATTGCTTCCCACTGAAGTTGATGAGAGAAGCCATAATGGAATTGCTTCCCACTGAATTCATTTCGTGGATTCTCGTTGTTGCTTTCCTTTTATTGTTTATCAGCCATCGAGGTGCCCTACGAAATGATAGAATGTGGCCTGTCGGTTTTGCTATGGTAAAAGTCGTGATTCTGCTAGTAAACTCGACAATAGGGTTACTGTTTAGCATCATCTGCGTCGGATCTATCACACTTGTGTTCATTAGGCCATTCGGGAGAAGGTGGCAAAAGAAAAGCCTTGTTAACACTCTGAAAGGGACATTAAATGGAAAGTCGATTTAGGATGCTCGGCAATGATAGTAACGGTGAAAGTAAAGATAAGTAATTCTTTTTTGTTTATTTAGTTTGATTATTTTCAAAATATTCGCCATGTTTATATGGATAGAAATATATAAATATTTATATAAATTTTATATGCAAGAAAATTAAAGATGCACAGTTTTATATTTACAAAGAGACTTTCTTGAATAGATTCAAAGAAGGTAACTCTTTAATATCAATATTTATATAATATTGTATAACAAGAAAAAAGAATATGCATACCTCTATATTTTAAAAGAGTTTTTCTTGAAGATATTAAAGAGGGTAGCTCTTTAATATAAATATTTACATAATATGGTATAAGCAAGAAAATAGAAAATGCATGATATTTATTTTAAAAAAGAGTTTGCACTCATTTAATTTAGGAAATGAAAACAAATCCAAGGTAATTTCTTGAATAGATTAAAGAGGGTAACTCTCGAAATACCTTCATGTGTGATGAAGAAGAAAAAAGAAGTTTTCCTAGATTTATATTCATTAACCATGTGGAAAATAGTAATGAATTAATAAATCCATGGCTAGTTTCATAAAACCATGAATAGTTTACCATGATATTGGTAGAGATTAATGAATTAATAAATCCATGGGTAGTTTACCATGGTGTTAGAAATATTATTATTTATTAAATCCATAACAATTTGTTTACCACGGTGTTAAGTTATTTAATAAATCAAGATAAAGGAACTAATTATTTGTATCTTGATGAAACAAACCAAGTGATTATTTCTTATATTATCAAGTGATTATGATGTTAAATTCCTTTGGAGGAAAGATCTTGTATATACATGCAACCTATGTATTAGATTTTATAGTAAATAACATACATTTTTTGTTCTGAGAAGATAGCTTGTAGTATTAAAAACCACAATTTAATATGATTGTTATTTAATCTTGAAAATGAGACATGTATTTATATTCTTAATTTCTTATTTTTTACAAATGTTTACATGCTCACTTTATATTGGAGATTGTCTTTGTAATATCTTTTTTGGAAGGAGGTTAGTGTTTACAAAGTGAAATTCCTCTGGGTGGAGAGCCTTTGAATTAATATGCATTCTAGATGCACAAGAAACATTTTATGCTAGTGGTTGTATTCCATGCACTAAAAGTAATAGCTTAAGGGTTAGCTATTTTAACTAAATTTATGTAAATCACATGCATAAATATCTTAACTGATGTATCAGTTTATTTTAAAGAAAGGCTTGAGAGATGTAGCCATTGTCTTGCAGGAATGTGTGCTTATGCGACGGAAGCATTAGTCATTGTGATGACTTATAACCAACACATATGAGGTATGGGTCGTTAAAGAGCGAACGACAAGGTACTTTACTTGCTTGTCATGAATATACATGAGTAGATGGAGAAACTACTATAGTACAGATATGTGAAATGATTGATTTATGAATCTTGACATCATTTTATGTTGAAGGCATCATAGCAGGGAATGATGGTGACATGTGCAAAGGAATATTAAGCTTGTCATGTACAAAGGGAAATTATGCTTGTCCTGGTGGCAGGTAAATGATTAATGTTCATGCAGATGAGTGCGAGTTGCAGGAAGGTCCAATGTGTGATGGTCCATTGTAGGTACATCCATACCACCAAGATGTGAAGATATGAAGATATAAAGACCAGAGGGTAAATGGTATCATATTTATTGTAATGGCTTTACGCTAGATATTTGCATATTTCCTTGTAAGATTATATAAACGATGGTTAAGGGATGGTCTTCCTTATAAGCCATTGAGTGATGGGCTGAACACCCTCACGAGCGTTTAATAATAAAATTAAACGTTTGCTGGTTTTTACCCTACGGGGTTTCCAGGGTATATTGGTGTTCAATGATGTGATTGATTATTGTGTCCAGATGATGAGGTTGATTCCTTTCTTGTTATGATGTTCATAATGGCAATTATGTGATGACTATATGAGTAATGAGATGAATGGATGGTTACATCATATAGTATTAAGTTAATATACTGTAATGGAGGTTGTGTAAGGGTTAAGGAGTTTACTATTCTTATTTATAAAATTACACTGTGAACTGTTAAACATTCTATGTAATGATGATTAAATTGTATAAAAATTTTTAACTCCTTACATTTCCCTGTGAAGTTAATGGTGTAAGTTACAAGTGGTATCAAAGCTAAAGGTTCAAAAACTGGCACCTTTTGGATTTAGCGAAACAAATTGAGAGTTTCGAGATGAAATGCGCGTATGTGAAGGAAGGCATCGCATCTAGGTTGAACAATGAGTTTCAAGAGATAAGTATTAATATCTTTCTTGTCTTGAAAGCAATAGTTATTGCATTTATGGAAAATACACTGCTTACAAAGTAAATAACTATCGAGTTACAGTTTCGTTAAAAAGGATATGTATTTTCCATGTACGTAAATCTTTTATTGTTATGTTGAATTTTCCTTGAAAGGAGTAGGGAATTTGGTTTCTTGAAAAGAAATATGTATATCTTGAAAATAAATCTTCCATGTAAATCTTGCAACTGAAAGAGACCAATGTAGAGTAAAATGTGGTTTTACTTAATATGCAAGATTGTGCTAATTCTTTTGGAAAGTAATAAAGCATTGCTAATATGATAATCTTTTAGAAAGATATACCATGGTAAAAGACCAAACTACTATGCTCGTTTTGCTGATAAGAACCCATGTGAGTCTTGCAAAGATTACTAGTACGTATCTTAAAAGGTGTGAGCAGTAGTAAAACATAAATAAGTAAAATTTCTTGCCTTTACATATGTCTTGTTTAAGAAAAGATGGGAAGCTTGTTTTTCTTTAAAAGGGACTACGTACTTGTGTGTTAAGTGAAAAGGAATCCAAGTTATTTTCTTGAAAATAAATATAGGCTAAAGAGAACAACCTCTTGAATATATTACCTTGCTAGATGGATTATGTCAACTTCCTGACTTAGGTATATTAAAGGTTAAGTTAACCTTGTTAGTATGGCATATTTTTTTATGTATAAAAGAGGCAATATCTGATAAATTATTGGAAGCAAAGCATGAGAAACTTGCATGTAGAATCATAGAGGAACAAGGTTATTTGCATGCAATAGTTGTATTAGATTTCATTGGAAAGAACATAGGTTTATATGTGGAAAAAGATAACATGTTTTGTTATCATACTTTAGAAAAGAATTCTTTGCCAAAGAAGATGAAATACATGTACAAAAATAAAGTAATGTTTTGATTTCCTTAAAATATATACATGGTTAATTTGGGTATAATATTTCAAGAATAAGGCATGTATTCTTATGTTTTATTCCATTAAAAGAAAACCATGTTTTGCATGTCTATCATGTTATATGTCCTCGAAGAGGAATCATGAGTTTGCCTACTAGATTATGTTAAGCACTCTGTTGGGAAATTAAGATTAGAATCTTTATGCATTGTATGCATAGAAACAACAGCCAATGTGTTAGCTTTATTATATTCGCATGCTCCAAAGGCAAAAGCTGAAGTGGTGGTTCTTTTGTTAAATTCTAAGTAAAGCGAATGCACATTGTGTCATTTTCAATTAAAGGAATTTCTGAACAGATATAGTGATTCGTTTGGTACGAATGTGTGTGTGTGAAAAATGTCATAATAATGTGGGATTTATTTTACATGAATTAATAATTACTTACTCACACTAATGTAGAGATGTTAGAAGAAAGCATGTTGTGACATTGTATTCACATGAATAGGTGTTAAAGGATCATTCAAATATTGATTATTCATTAATTAAGGCTTTATCTAATCATGCTATAAAATCTTGTCGATGTTGCTAAGAGAAAACATTGTTGTGGAGGAGCAATGTGAATTCCGATGAGGATGAGTATTGCAGTAGGGAGAGAAGTCCTTCAAATGAAATAAGATAAGTATTTTATGTTATTTTATTTTAAGAATTCTATGCATATGCATGTTGATTCCTTTAAAAATGAATTGTTATATACATGGCATTGCATGAAATTAGCTTCCATTTAAGAGAAATCTTAAAAAAAAAGTACATGCTATTATAACATACTTGCTTAAGAATATGCATATGAGATTAATATGTGTATTATGCTTTATTTATTTAGGAAAGAAAATATAAAATCATAAAAGAAAAATAGTTACTTTTCATTTGAGTTTGAAAAGAAGCAATCGTTTTTGCATGCAATAAAATTTCTAAGTTACCATGCACTACTTTAAAAAGATGAACGTGTATAGTGATGGTGTGTGAAACTAATGCATGAATGTAAAAGATGAAGAAAGTCCTACTATAAGATGATAAAGTGTTAAAATTAAATTGAATGAAGTCTCTTAATGGATCAAGTTGTGAAACTTCACTAAAAGACTTGTTGACTGACCAGTTTTTGCATGAGACATCATGATTGCATTAAGATCATAATGGCATGGAATGAATATTGAATCGTGTCATGAATGCATTAAAATTATTAATAACATTGATTAGTTATGAATGAATAACTAATGAAAGTTATATGCACAAATCGATTTTGACTAAAGCTATTTGAAAGTTGTGAACAAGTGATTATGATAATTACTTTGTATGTCAGTCTATTGGAACAGAACATTATGGGAATTGGAAAGGTTAATGCATATTTACGATTAGCATGGTTTCTTATAGTAAGCATGGGCAGCTTAATAGAAACATAAAATCTGTGAAAATAAAATATCGCAAACATTGCAATGTGAGTTCCAATAATAAACGTTAAAGTATCATGTTTTAATGTCAAAGATTTTGTTAGTTCAGAAATAATACTGTACAACACATGTATGTTACTTCCAGGGGGGGGAGTTGTGACAGCTTCATTAACGTTAACTAGTATTAACTAGTTAAACACAATTTGTTTAATTCTCTTTTATCTGGCAAGAAAAACTTAAATCATCACTATTGATAAAGAAAATTATTTAATTTGTTGGAATTAATTAATGAAAGAAAATCTTTCTAAGCTGATGGTAAAAATGTTTCCAAGAATAGGAAGTGGTTGGGGATAGTTGGAAAGACAGTTACCTATTCCTCTGAGGATAAGTTGGATCCCCGGGGAGGAGTAGGCGTTCTGTGAAATTGGTAAAGGGGGAGTATTTTCTCGAGCTGGTTGGGACTAGTTGAAAATAGCTTCCAGCAACCCTTGTAAAGCCAAAAACTTCTGAGTATGACTGGAATTGGAGAATTGGACTGGACTGTCCCGAATTTCTCTTCCAGGCTTTTCTAAGTGTGACTGGATTGGCCATCCCAATGTCACAGCAGAAGAATCCACTGTTGACCCATGACGCTGTCTAGATTCTGGAGCTAGGGGGCAAGTGGAGGACGTAATAGCCTCACTTGATGGTTGGGAGGACCACAACTTGAAAGACTAAATTTCCAGATAAGTATAAAGAGCTTAGCGCTTGGAAAATGAAATACTGAATGTATACTAATTTGTTTGAATGTCTTAGCAGATGCTAGGATATGACCATGGTGCATTGATTAACCATTGGTACGATTAGGGAGCTAGGTGCTGTCTGAGTACTTTTTTTTAAGTACTGTATGGATGTCTTTAGCAGGAGCTAAGACAGTGTGCACGTGATGCATTTATGAGAGGGTTGGTTCTCTCTGTATTGCAATAATGTTTGATGGTTGCAAGTATTTTCATTTGATTGAAACTATGTGACTAATGTGATTGAATTGCTAGTCATACATTACAGGCTCTTTCCAGGAAGTGTTGATGGGTGTTCAACCATTCGATGAGAGGTTGCGTAAAGGCCATAATTTCTACCAATAGTAATTGGTAAGTTCGTATAGAGATTTTTCTATACCTATATGAATTGAATAAGGGATAAGCAATAGAAATGAAAATGAAATTTTCTTTGCACTATACATGCTCATGAATATGGATAAAAACATTATTGTTTCAATTAATGGAATTTAAGGAAACGAAAGTGTCTCTTTGCCAAGGGGAAGGAGCCCATTTGGATTGCTTATATTATTATATCATGAGTATAAGTTTAATTTCAGTGAGAGAAGCACACTGAGGATGATGTTCTCTTAAGAGGGGGAGTATGTAACGTCCATGTAAACTATAGTTTTTACCATGATTTACAAAAATAGTTGAATCAAGAATCGGTTAAAAAATGAACGGATTCTTGAATCGGTTATGAGGGATGGTATCGACGTCAAGTCATAGGAGCCTCTCTTTCTGATTTGTTTGGAGCAGAATCCAGAATGGCAGAACGTTTCAAAGAAGCCCTAACCAGTCTCATCTCTGGGTTTGTAAAAGAATTGGAATTTCTTCCCACTGAAGTTGATGAGAGAAGCCATAATGGAATTGTTTTCCACTAAATTCATTTTGTGGATTCTCACTATTGATTTCCTTTTATTCTTGATCAGCCATCGAGGTGCCCTACGGAATGACTGAACGTGGCCTATCAGTGTTGCTATGATAAAAGTCGTGATTCTTCTAGTAAACCTGACAATAGGGTTATTGTTTAGTATCATTTGCATCGGATCTATCACACTTGTGTTCATTAGGCCATTCGGGAGAAGGTGGCAAAAGAAAAGGGTCTTGTTATAAGGCTTTGAAAGGGTCATTAAATCGACGAGTCGATTTAGGATGCTCAGCAATAGTAACGGTGAAAGTAAAGATAAGTAATTCCTTTTTGTTTATTTCTGGATTTGATTATTTTCAAAATATTCGCCATGTTTATATGGACAAAAATATATAAATATTTATATAAATTTTGTATATGCAAGAAAATTAGAAGATTCATGTTTTATATTTTAAAAGAGACTTTCTTGAACAGATTCAAAGAAGGTAACTCTTTATTATCAATATTTATATAATATTGTATAACAAGAAAATAGAATATTCTTGTTCTATATTTTAAAAGAGTTTTTCTTGAATGTATTAAAGAGGGTAGCTCTTTAATATAAATATTTACATAATATGGTACAAGCAAGAAAATAGAAGATGAAATATCTTTATTTTAAAAGGGATGTTGTACTCATTTAGTTTAGGAAATGAGAACAAATCCAAGGTATTTTCTTGAATAGATTAAAGAGGGTAAATTCTTGAAATATCTTCATGTGCGATGAAGAAGGAAGGAGAAGTTTTCTAAGGTTAATATTCATTAACCATGTTGTGAATAGTAATGAATTAATAAATCCATGGATAGTTTCATAAATCCATGGGTAGTTTTTCCATGGTCTTGACAAAGATTAATTATTTCATAAAACCATGGGGAGATTACCATGGTGTCTGCAAATATTAGTTATTTAATAAATCCATGAATAAATTACCCTGGTGTTGGTAAAGTTAAGTTATTTAATAAAATCATGGTTAAAGGAACTAATTAGTTGTATTCCTTAGATGAATAAACTAAGTGATTATTTTTATATTATCATGATTATGATGTTAAATTCCTTTTGGAGGAAGATCTTGTATATACATGCAACATATGTATTAGCTTTTATAGAAAAATAACATACATTTTTGTATGTAGAAGATAGCTTGTAGTATTAAAACTACATTGAATATGATTGTTAGTTTAATCTTGAAAATGAGACATGTATTTATATTCTTAATTGTGTATTTTTACATATGTTTACATGCTCACTTGCATTGAGATTGTCTTTGGGAAGACTTGTGAAGGAGGTTATGTGCTTCGTTGTGTAAGCACTCCTTCAGGGAGAGTCTTTTGGAATCAATATGCATTCGCATGCATGGAAGAAACATTTGTTATGTTGTATTCCTTGCACTAAAAGTAAAAACTTAAGGGTTAGCTAATTTGATTGAATTTATGCAAATCAAATGCATAAATATCTTAACTGATGCATCAGTTTATTTTAAAGAAAAGCTCGGGAGATGTAGCCATTGTCTTGCAGGAATGTGTGCTTATGCGATGGAAGCATTAGTTATTTTGATGACTTATAACCAGCACATATGAGGTATGGGTCGTTAAAAAGGGAACGACAAGGTACTTTATTTGCTTGTCATGAATATACATGAGTAGATGGAGAAACTACTATAGTACAGATATGTGAAATGATTGATTTATGAATCTTGACATCATTTTATGTTGAAGGCATCATAGCAAGGAATGATGGTGACATGTACAAAGGAATATTATGCTTGTCATGTACAAAGGGAAATTATGCTTGTCCTGGTGGCAGGTAAATGATTAATGTTCATGCAGATGAGTGCGAGTTGCAGGAAGGTCCAATGTACGATGGTCCATTGTAGGTACATCCATGCCACCAAGATGTGAAGATATGAAGATATGAAGACCAGAGGGTAAATGGTATCATATTTATTGTAATGGCTTTAATCTAGATATTTGCATATTTCCTTGTAATATTATATAAACGATGGTTAAGGGATGGTCTCCCTTATAAGCCATTGAGTGATGGGCTGAACACCCTCACGAG
This sequence comes from Pinus albicaulis, assembly GCA_034641835.2. Taxonomy (NCBI): domain Eukaryota; kingdom Viridiplantae; phylum Streptophyta; class Pinopsida; order Pinales; family Pinaceae; genus Pinus; species Pinus albicaulis. Next base: position 22,259 of record JAXQQM020063997.1, on the reverse strand, counting down.
CGTTTAATAATAAAATTAAACGTTTGCTGGTTTTCACCCTACGGGGTTTCCAGGGTATATTGTTGTTCAATGATGTGATTGATTATTGTGTCCAGATGATGAGGTTGATTCCTTTCTTGTTATGATGTTCATAATGGAAATTATGTGATGACTATATGAGTAATGAGATGAATGGATGGTTACATCATATAGTATTAAGTTAATATACTGTAATGGAGGTTGTTAAGGGTTAAGGAGTTTACTATCCTTATTTATAAAATTACACTGTGAACTGTTAAACATTCTATGTAATGATGAGTAACTTGTATAAAAAAATTTAACTCCTTACATTTCCCTATGAAGTTAATAGTGTATGTTATAGTGTATGAGTGTATTCTTTGAGTGTTAGAGTGGTGGTTTCATTGTTTGTGTATATATAAATAATTTTTTTTTTAATAGTTACTTGTATTCTTTTCTTCATTATTTGCTTGTGTCTTGTATTTTTTGAGTATTCTTATGTATGGATATTGCTTACTTGTATGCGTATGAATGTATCATTTGTTGTATTTGTATGTGTATTATTTACTTGTATTTTGGATATGTGTATGAATGTATTCTTAGCTATTCTTGTGTGTATATTATTTGCTTGTATTCTTTATATGTGTATGAATCTTTGTATGTTTCTTCTACATCTATTTTTTGTATATGTATGAATGTATTCTTTAAGTATGTATGAATCTATTATTTTCTACATGTGTATGTTGTTTGTTTACTCTTATTCTTTGTATGTGTATGAATCTATTCTCTGTTACATTTGTATGTGTCATGTGTCTTGTTTACTTGTGTTCTTTGTATGTGTATGAATATATTCTTTGCTACATTTGTATGTGTTTTCTTTACTTATATTCTTTCTATGTGTCTTGTTTAAGTGTATTCTTTGTATGTGTATGATTGTATTCTGTGTGTGTGTCTGTGTGTGAATCTATTATTTGCTACATTTTTATGTGTTTGTGTATTTGTATGTTTTGCATGTGTATGAATGTATTCTTTGATTCACTTGTATTCTAATGTATTCTTTGATTTACTTGTATTCTAATGTATTCTTTGATTTCCTTGTATTCTATGTATGTGTTTGAATCTATTCTTTGAATGTGTATGAATTTTTTTTTTAATGTGTGTATGAATCTTTTTTTTGTTACAATTGTATATGTATTATTTACTTATAGATATATGAATGTGTTTTGTGTGAATATATTTTTTAAATATCTATTTATAATATACTATTATTTTTTCTATATATAAATATATTATTTAGAATATTAACTTGTAAATACATTAGTTTAAATATTTATGAAATTATTATTATTATTATTTTTTTTATTTTTATTTTTATGAAATTATTATTATTTCTATTTTTATTTTTATTTTATTTTTATTTTATTTTATTTTTTTATTATTCTTTTTTAATCAAAATTTTAAATATTGATAGTATTAATCTATCATTTTAAAATGAAAAATAATATACATTACAATAACATTAAAAAGTCCATAATATTAGCACATGGGTATATATCATAAAATGTTATGCAAACCATAAGACTCAAGGTTTAAATCCCTTAAAAAAAACAATACCATAATATTGATAATAGCTTTAATTTGTAATAAATAAATTCGATTTTTTTTATTTAAAAATTTTAATTAATTTTAATAATTTATAATTTTCCTTTTCATAAACTATAGATATTAATCTAAATTTTTGTTAATGATAATAAATGTTTTAAATATAATAAAGAAAATAAATATATATTATTTTCAACATCATACTAATTAACTTATAAAATAAATATAATTATATATACATCACATGCATAAAATCATGTTAATTCTAAAGTCCATGCACAAAATAATGTTAATAGTAAAGTTCATAGTAACTGTGATGTGTGTGAACATGTGAATTTGTGAGTCAATATGTAATGTTTGTGGGTATGTGTATGATTGTGTGCACCCTATGTTTGTTGTGTGCATGTATGCATGTGAGTGATTATGCCTCATTGGCAATGGATTGTGTGGGTGTGCGTCAGTGGTTAGTCCCATGCCAATGATGGACCGTTTTTTGGGGTCATATAAGCTCTCACCTTCACATGGTTGACCCTGTTAGTAGAGATTTTACATCTCCAAGCCAAAAAGAGCTTTTATATATAATGTTTTGCTATTTATTTTAAACATAACTTTAACTTCAATACATTAAAATGATTTTTAAATAATATTTAAATAAAAATTTTATTATCTTAAAAAAATATAAATATACCATCTTAATAAAATTATAAGGCAATAAAATAGTTTGAATATATATATATATATATATATATATATATATTTTTTTCTGAGTAAGACTAATTCTATTAAGGAAGAAAACATATGGTACAATCAGAGCTTTGCAGATAAGCAAAGTAAAGAAGCAAGGGAGCCGGAAATGATGAATTATCAACCTCGGTCCCAAAAACAACCATGTAAAAAAACCAGGAGGCTACAAGGTGAACTGAAAAACAGAGAGCTATACAAAGGGGTCTACCTAGAGTGGGTAGAAGCTTCCAAACGACATTTTTTCACTTTCTTCTTGCAGACTTTAATCCATCCATTGTGACTTGGCTGGACAGGAACTAGTTGTAGATTGTTCTGCGCTGAAGGAGAGGTCTCCTTATCTGAATCAGAGGAGGAGGGCTCATGCGTACGTTTCTGCGTGATCGGAGATGCCAAAGGAACCACAGGGCAGTCCAAGGGGGAGTCCTTCACGTGCCCAGCATTGTTTTCATCTGCTTCTTTTTCTTCCTCGTCCGAGCTGAAGGAGTCTAAATCATCCATGGGGGGAGGGTCACATGGTTTCCAGCTCTTCGATTTGGATTTACCTCTTTTATTCTTCTCTTTGTCGAGAAACGTGGCACAGGAGTTTTGAAGGTGCCTTGTCTGATGGCAGTGGCGACACCGAAAGGCAGTGTTCTCATAGTCCAAGGTTTGAGTCCAATGAAAGTCCCCGATCTTGAGATTGATCTGATCAGGAAGCCCATTGCTGATGTCTATCTCTGCACAAATTCTGCCAAAGGTGTAAATTCCTTTCTCCCCTCTGGAGGTATCCGTGGCCAAGAAGCGGCCTAAGGTATTCCCAATCCCCTGGAAGACTGCGAAGTGCCAGAGATGTGCAGGGAGGTTTGGTAGTCTAACCCAAATGGGAAGCTTGGTGATGACAGCTGTGGAAGGGTCGAAATCTGGAAACCATGGGGTAAGGAAGAGCCCCGCCGATCCCCAGAACCAGGGGCCTTCCGTAAGAGCTTTCTGATAATCTTCATTGAAGGCAAAGACCACAATGAAAAAACCTTTCGAGCAAAAGAGGACCTTGCAGTTGTTGGTCCAGTTGGAATGGATCCACTTGTAGAGGTCTTCTGATCGAGGCCATAGTCCATTGAATCTGCAAATGAAGGCTTTTTATGCAAACGTCTGAAATTGATCATCCAATGATGGATGAGAGATTTCAATAGAGGGGGTTTCCTCTGTTTTGTCCACCAGGAAAGGCTTTGGAGCCTCAGCTGGTTGAGCGGCACGCTTAGAGGGCTGCGAATGAATCGCATCCTTATAGGAGAAGGCAGGAGCCGCAGAGGTTTGCCCAGGAGCTCCTCCTCTCAAGCGTAGAGAGAGCACAACTGAAGCATCTTTTTTTATATTGTAATGAGACAGGGGCAGGGGTTTTTCGAGTTGTTTACCTCTGTAGAGCAAACGTAAGAGATCTGAGGGGATCCCCAATCTGAGTTCGAGATCTTGCAGAAGGTCCTGCACCAGATCCGTGGCTCGTACCAAGAGCAACTTTGTTCCCCCAGATATTAGAGAGATCGGGATCTGATAAGCAGAGGGTGAAGGGTCTGGAAACCGCTGCTCTCCGTCTTGAACCTACTGCTGAGCTGTGCATGCTCCTTGTGTCCCCTGACCCAGAAGGCCGTTGGCGTTGAAAACCTCTGGGAGAAGATTAAAGCCCTTCGAGGGCAGTATTCGATCCGATTTGCCTGCAAGAGAATGTCTCCTTTCTGCCAGATATTTGCAGGCAGGAATAACCTCAAGATCTGCAATCTGAGCGTAGGAGGTGGCCGGATGGTAGGGCCAGATCTGCGGCCAGATCAAAGTTGGGCAAGAGAGGCCATTAGCGGCGGCGGCAATGAAACCTGCTGGATCCTCTCGCCCTGCTGTGGTGTCGGCCGTGGTAGGAGAGCCGAACAGTACACTTGATAAGCGCGTTGGGAGAGCGAAGCGAGACGGGGTCCAGGCAGCGTTGAGCCCTCACAGCGAGCAACGAAATCCCTATCACGATCCATCTTCCTTTACTATAGATGGGCTATTACGCCACTATCTTTAAAGATGCCAAAAATTATGTCCGGGATTGGTAACTTCGGAGATGGGTCCTATATATATATATTAAAAATAATATTTAGTTGAATTATAAAAATAAACATATATATTATTCTGAAAAATAGATATAAATTGTCTAGTTTTAAAAGAAGAAAAAAACTATATGTTATTACATTTATTATTCACATTTAATTATTAAATCGTAATAATAGAATAAAATAAATTTGAATAATTTTTTTTAATTAAAATTTGAAATACGTAAAATGTATCTAAAAAATAGCTATTAAATATTATTTAAAAAATGAAACAAAATAAAAACATATTTGAAGGTAATTTGGAAAAAAAATACAAATAAAAATAATAATTTGTTATTATATTTATTATTCGCATTTAACTATTAAATCATAATAAGAAAATAAAATAAATTTGAATATTTATTATTATTTGTTTTTGAAATTTAAAATATATAACATTTTATTTGAAAAAAATGAAAATTAAATTATTAAATATTATTTAAAAAAATAGCATTTCCAATTTAAAAAAAACAATTAAATTAAATGAACACATCAATTTAATGTAAACATTAAACCATTAATTAAATAAAAAGAAATAAATTAAATGAAAATATTAATGTAATTAATGAAAATATTACTACATTTATTATTCACATTTAATTATTAAATCATAATAATAGAATAAAATAAATATGAATACTTTTTTATTATTATTAAAATTTGAAATACATAAAATGTATCTAAAAAATAGCTATTAAATATTATTTTAAAAATGAAATAAAATACAAATACAAATAATAAATTTTTATTATATTTATTATTCACATTTAATTATTAAATCATAATAAAATAAATAAAATAATTTTGAATATTTATTATTATTTGTTTTTGAAATTTAAAATATATAATTAAATTAAATGAAAATATTAATGTAATGTATGAAAAGATTAACCTTATGTAAACATTAAATAATTCAATTAAACGAAAAGATTAATAAATAAAATCAATTAAATGTAAATAATTCAATTAAATGAAAAGTAAACATTAAACAATTAATTAAATGAAAAAAATAAATTAAACGAAAATATTAATGTAATGTATGAAAATATTAACCTTATGTAAACATTAAATAATTCAATTAAATGAAAAGATTAATAAATAAAATAAAAAATAGGATAAAAATAATGAAATAAAAATAATTTAGAAAAATAAAATAATATATATTTTTTAAATAGTATTTCCAATTTAGTATGATATAATGTCTTAAAAAAACAATTAAATTAAATGAAGACATCCATGTAATGTAAACATTAAACAATTAATTAAATGAAAACAAATAAATCAAATGAAAATATTAATGTAATGTATGAAAAGATAAACCTTATGTAAACATTAAATAATTCAATTAAATGAAAAGATTAATAAATAAAATCAATTAAATGAAAAGATTAATAAATAAAATAAAAAATAAGATAAAAATAATGAAATAAAATAATTTAGAAAAATAAAATAATAAAAATTTTAGAGAACATATAGTATTTATGTGGAATATAGCTATTTAGAAAAAAAAAAAAAAAAAATTGAACCTATGATATTCATGTGGAATATAGCTATTAAACCACCCTAGATCCATTTTATCTCTAGAACTAATCCATATTATCTTTAGAGCTACCCTTAAAGAGATTTTCAAATCTCTCTTTAAAAATGAAATATGAAATCTAAATTGATTGTATTATTTTCTTATCAATGTAATGTAAACATTAAACAATTAATTAAATGAAAACAAATAAATTAAATGAAAATATTAATGTAATGTATGAAAAGATTAACCTTATGTAAACATTAAATAATTCAATTAAATGAAAAGATTAATAAATAAAATAAATTAAATGAAAAGATTAATAAATAAAATAAAAAATAGGATAAAAATAATGAAATAAAAATAATTTAGAAAAATAAAATAATAAAAAATTTAGAGAACCTATGGTATTTATGTGGAATATAGCTATTTAGAAAAATAAATTAATAAAAAATTTGAAACTATAATATTCATGTGGAATATATCTATTAAACCAACCTAGATCCATTTTATCTCTTGAACTAATCCATATTATCTTTAGAGTTACCCTTAAAGAGATTTTCAAATCTCTTATTAAAAATGAAATATGAAATCTAAATTGATTGTATTATTTTCTTAATTTTTTTTATTTTTTATTTTTTTTTTTTTTTTTTTGTACATTTTACAATTATAAAATAAATTGATATAATTTCAACAAAATTATAAAATATATATTTAATAAAAAATATAAATATATACAACTCATTATATAACACATTAAATTATTAGAAGATAGTCCTAAGAATATATAATATAATAGAATAAAATTATATATATATATATATATAATTTTAAATAATAATAATCTTATATTATTTTATTTAAAAATCATATTATATATATATATATATATATATATAATAAAATTTTAAATAATAATATTCTTATATTCGTTTATTTAAAAATCATTATTATTATATTGTAGCTAATTAAAATGTTTTAATAATTTATGAATAATAGATAGTCTTAAAATTTGTAATTTGTAATTGAACAAAATTATAATAAAATATTTACTTTATTGAAATTTGAAATATATAAAATGTATATGGTTGACATTTTGAGTTAGCAAGTGTAGCTCATCTTCAAGATCAAGAAAAAGACAAATATGAGGGTGTGCTACTAAATCACATTTATAATACCACTATCATATTTTTTTCATCTAGATCTTTCTCTCGATATGAATTTCATCTCAACCAATTTAAGGTCTTAGCACAGTGTCTGAACTTTCACCCCTTTAAAAGCCCACATTATCATTTATATAGCCACATGGAATCTCATCCATGTGGGTCCAAGTTTGTCGGTTTCTTACTGTATTAAAATTTTAAATATTGATAATATTAATTTATCATTTTAAAATGAAAAATATTCTACATTACAATAACATTAAGAAGTCCATAATATTAGCACATGGGTATATATTATAAAATGTTATGCAAACCCTAAGACTCAAGGTTTAGATCCCTTAAAAAAAACAATGCCATAATATTGATAATAACTTTAACTTTAACTTGTAATAGCACATATAAATTAATTATTTAATAATAGAATCAATATAATAAATAAATTCAATTATTTTCATTTAAAAATTTTAATTAATTTTAATAGTTTATAATTATCCTTTTTATAAACTATAGATATTAATTTAAAATTTTTGTTAATGATAATAAGTGTTTTAAATATAATAAAGAAAATAAATATATATTAATTTTAATATCATATTAATTAACTTATAAAATAAATATAATTATATATACTCATTCCTAATCACATGCATAAAATAATGTTAATCTTAAAGTTGTTGAAATATTTCACAAAATGGATCGAAGCGATCCCGACCAGGCAAGCTACTAAAACAGTCATTATTCAGTTCCTTGAAGATAACATTTTTTCTCATTTTGGTTGTCCTAGAAAGATAATCACGGATAATGCTGTTGATTTCAAATCAAAGAAAATGAAAGAATTTTGTGATAAATATAACATCAAATTGGGTCATTCTACAACATATTATCCTCGAGGAAACAGATTGGCAGAATCTTCTAACAAGTCTATAGTTAATATCATCAAAAATATGTTGGAAGTTAACAAAAATAATTGGCACAAGAAGCTGATAAATGCACTATGGGCAGATAGAGTAAGTAGCAAAAGATACATCAGCATGTCTCCATTTAGTTTACAAGGTAGATACAGTTTTCCCTACTTCATTGGTTGTCCCAGTCATGAAAATTCTGAAAGAGGTCGGAAGTGAAGAAAATGATATTCAACGAAGAATAAACCAAATGATCCACTTACAAAAAACAAGGGAAGAAGTGTTCCAAAACACTTCTCAGCTTCATGATAAGATCAAGCATATTTATGACAAGAAAACTAAACATGATGATTTCAAGATTGATGATGTGGTACTCTGCTAGGATGCCAGAAATGAAGACAAAGGTAAGCACGAGAATTTTGATAATATATGGAAAGGTCCTTTCAGAGTTGTGGCTTCTCGTGGACATAATGCATATATTTTAGAATAAATGGATGGGAAAAGTTACTTAGGAGGGCCAGTAAATGGTAGGCTCCTGAAGCACTATCTCTTTTGATCTGAAACTTGTGAGAATTTTTTATCCTCATTGTATATATCAATTTAATATTTCTGCAAGTGTGAAGTGGAACAAGCATTGGATTTCGGAGCCCGGAGTGAAGGCCATGGAGCTTCATTGAATTTTCAACGTTTTCAGGTTGAGTATGCATTAGGGTAAGTTCAATTTTTGAGTATTTATTTCAGTTAAGTCAAATTGACTCAGTTTCATTCAGTTTGTGTCATTGAATTCTCAGAAAATCAGTCCTACCATTCAGCTTCAGTTATTTTTGACCATATTTGGCCTAATGGAAGAAAGAACTAATGTGCTCAACTAAGATATATACGGTCATTGACACCTCTGTCAGAGCTACAATCCCCAATAAGGCCAATGTTAGAGTCAGATATGCATTTTTCCATTAGTGATTAATATCATTCCTTCATTTCTCATTTTAGGTGTCCCATTCTGAAATTTTTATATCATTCCATTAGGTCATGCTAAAAATTCTTTCATTGATGGTAGCTTGCCTCAATAAAATTTCACTCTCCTTTAGAGAACCATATTTGCTAACTCATTCCCATGTCTTCTTGAGCATAATAACACCTATGAAAATTCTCATTTCACCATGTCTTGTCTCAGTTAAAGTTAGTTATGGAGATCAGAACTTGAAGTCTCATTAGGTCATTAGGGTTTTCTCTTTCAAGATTGTAACAACCCCAATTTGTGTGTTGAATTTTTAAAGTTAGACATTTGAACTTTAATCCTAAGGGGGTGGACCCCAAGGGATGAGTATGGTGTGAATGTATTTGCATATTTTATTTGAGAAAATAAATAAAATGATTGTGCATTTTGACCAAAAAGAGAATTAGAGATCACTTGCCAAATCCATGAGGATGGATAAGGCAAAAAATCCCCAAAAATCTTTCAAAAATCCTTGAAAGAAATTTATTTAGATTTGAGGAGGAATCTAAATTTCCCCAATGAAGAGGAGTAGTTGGGAAGAGGTGAGAAAAAGCTGGAAAAGCTGAGGAAAAGCTTAAAGCGGCTTTAAAGAATCCCAAGATGGGAAGCCTAGGCTAAACAGGAAAGAAAGCATCCTGCTATTCTGGACGCAGAATTAGAAACATGCTTTGGGGAATTATGAGCTTAAATAAGCTGCTCCTACGCAGATCAAGGGTTGATCTGTTCTAGGAGGTGATCTTTGCTCGGGGGTGAGTCCTGGGAGACAAAGAGGACTCTAAGGTTGGGAGGTTGGTCATTTTGCAGATTGTGGTATGTTCTGAAATTCTTGTTATTTTGTTTTATTACAGTATGAATTGGCTACATATAAAATTGAATTTTATTAAAATGAGAAAATTGGTACTACATTTAACAGAATCTATCATCAGGCATTCACCTTCCAGATTGTGTTTAGTTGTAGACCAGTAGTCCATGGAATAGAATCCTTCAGAAACTCTAAACCAGACACGGTTTAAATCTGAAGGTACTTAGTCCCCACAGAAATTGAATATTAAGTTGCTCCATATTTATGTAAAATGGTGAAATTTTATGTTCATATGTCAGATGGAATACCTATGTTAGCAGATCTGAAGTCAAGAATACCATAGAAAAAAAAATCAAATATGTTAGATTTTGTATAAGGCACATACTATTTCCAAAAGAAGCTCTAATCTAGTTGAAGGCTACACCATTCATAGCATGTATATTGCATATTATATTTTTAAATCTATTTCAAACCTTTGAGCTAAGCATTATAGTCCAAGACTTGCTCTACACTTAAAATATAAGACTCAATGACTATGGAATACTTATATATATATATATTTACCCATGTAAAATTTTATGCTCCTATGCATGCCAGAGAATATGGTAACAGAACTAAATGTCACATGGTATAAAATAATAATAATAATAAAGGCATTATAACATGAAGTTCGAAAAAAAAATGCTAGAAAAATAATTAACTCTGCTCTATAGCATTTTTATACCATTTATGTGAGTGAATATTGCATTTCTAGATCCTATTTAACTAGTGAAACACTTATCATAATCCAAGATTAAATTATAGGGAACGCCCCTTTATGCAAGTTCTATTGAATATACATATGCCTGCCTTAAAAGATAAGTACATATAAAGGCCGCGCGCTCAAAATATAACAGTATACATATATTCTTATACCTTACCAATAGAGTATAAGAGCGTGTAATAAACCCATGACTTACTGCAATTACCGACTATATAAGAATAATTTGGGGATGAAAATATATGAGCGTGAGCCATAGGTTTATGTGAAATGACACCCGGTCAACGAGGCGAAACCATAATGTAAATAATTGAGTTTATACAGTGGGGGGGTGCTCCAACTCAACGCCCTCGAATTGTACCTCGAAGAGCGTCCGCGGAAGTTAGGGTTTGGTTAAACAAAAACAAATATATGTGGGATGAATCGATTTTAAAAACAAAGGTGCAGCTTAAACATAAAACTTAAAACCGGTACATGAATTTCTGTTAGCTATACTCATCATATCGATCCCCGGGATACTACTTGTCGACTGCACTTTTACAATTTAAACGAGGAAAGGTCTCATACATAAACAGGCAACATAGGAATTAACGCGTAGTAAATTAAAATTTTGGAACACCGCAAAGAATGTCCTGGCCGCATAAACGCCCGGAAGGTATGGTAGCACGGGATGACAGGGTATCCCTGCGGCCGCCATGCTCGTTGCGATGCATGAGACTGAAAACCTTTAGAAACAACAGGAATAATGAGGCAGGTTAAGAGAAGGGATTTACCGATGGAATAATTTGACTCTTTCCCTGGCAAAGTTGCAGAGACAAGAGCACCATTTACAGCAAAGTAGTCGACCAATTAAGATCCACGACCATAACGCGCTCCTGTCGTAGCTAGATGAACGAAGCCTGTACATGTCGTTATAACAAAGAACAATCAGCTCTGACAGAGAACATTTGATCTAGCATAAACCACGATCTAGAAAATAGATACCAAGAAAATAAGCGTGTAAAATATGACCGAGTCTGTGAGCAAGTCGAAAGTAGGGCTCTCCTTCGAACCCTGAAGAAATACAAAACCTGAGCTCAGGCGTTTGAAACGAAGGATAGCAAGGAGAGTAGGGTGTGGCGAATCAGTCGGAGGAAACCTGGTTGTTGGGTTTTAATCAATTCGATGCGGGCTGAGTGCGGCCCGAAGCTCCGAAGTCTGCCCTCTCTGCACAAGAAATTTCCCAACGATTCAGATACAGTGGAAAAAAAACAAACGAAGTGCAACATGTAAAGGTTGATCTAATACGACACATGAACTCTTACGCCTTTATATGGATACCTGTATCAGACTCCATGAAAGATTTGTTCCCTCACCGAACGAGTCGGTAATAAAACACTGCCATCTCAGCTGAAGTGAGACTCAACTAAAAACATAGCGAGATAAATAGACCATAAACCGCGAAGGGAGATGTGTATGTAAACCGCCACGGTACATTGGAAGGGGATGCAAAAACCCTAATCGCACTGCCCTAGATGAGCAGAGAATCACAAAGTCGATTGGGAAATCACCTAGCTCATCGACAGCAAGGTACCTGGTGAAGTAATTGAGTTGCAAACCCGGTATTGCATTACGGTAATCAGCTCGCATGGTACAAGGTCAAGCAGGAGCCCAACGACAACGCAGCATGCCATGTATTGAAGGGGACATAAATCTGAGAATGGCGGCGTCGGGTACTCCACAGCTGCTCGAGACGCCGTCCCTGCACCACAAACCATCAAATAACGTATTGAGTATTACACGTTAAGTCGAAACCACGCTAATTCGTAGATGAGAACATCAAACACATCACTAAAATGATCGTTATAGGAGGTAACGTGCATATGAGTATAAACTGAGGATTGACACGGCGACTTAGAAACCAGAAAAAAAAATATATATATTCCGGAATAAATAAGTTGAAGACGCGTGCGGAATGATCGAACTATTAACCAACAGCGTTGGCGTGGTGCAACCAAAGGGACGAGACTCTGTTATGTGCACCAAAGGTCTCATCGCTGTGGAAGCATAGTCACGCGCAGTCATGATAACGATCTACTATAGTTGGTATAATAGTAATAGACAAACGTGTAGTGAAACCGGACTATATCGGTCGGGCACGAATGCCATTATATTCATAAGTGGAAACAGTGTTACGATTGAATCATAATAACCAAAGGGGGGCTTATTATAATTGTATATATATATATGGCGGCATCGATTTATTAATCCTATTAACAAAGGTTAGCTATATATATAGGATATATATATATAATGACACGTACCAATATATATGGGGTTAACAAAGGTTTAAATACATATATATGTGATATATATGTATAATGCCATATATATATATATAAGGATATATGGATCAAGGAGGATATGAACGAGTGGTGTATCATCTATATATGTATAGGTGGATCCCCAAATATATGTGTGTAGTCTATAGGAGCTTCCACAAGATATAGGTTGAATATATATATGTAAATGTATGAAGAGATTAATTGAAAAACATGTACGTGCTTGTAGTCTATTATTTAAAAAGTCTAGAAAAAAAATTATTATATCTTCCATGATGATGTAAGGAGGCATGGAGGTTAGGTAGATATTTATATAATGGGTTGAAGGAAACACATGTGGAATGTTCTCTGAAATAGTGATGCTAGAGGAAACTCCATCAAGAGAGAAAACTATTATATATCTGGAAAGTTAGAAAAAAAAAAAAATTCGTTACTAGAGGTGTGACAAATGGTATCAGAGTACAACAAATTGGGCTGTCATTTGGTGCTCACTGTTATAATATATGTGGTTGTTTGTTGAAAATTTATTTTAAAAGTTTGCTAATTTGTGTTGTGAGTGTGTAAAGTTGAAATGGCTGAAGGTGAAGCGATTTATGTGGATCTGCGTGATGAGTTTGCTACTCCAGATCCCAATGCCCCGGTACTGGCTATGTTGCACCGGATGCAATGAGAGTTGGCTGAATTAAGAAGCCAAAATGACATGTTGTCATCAGCCAGTAAGGAGCAGGAAAAGCTCATCAGAGAGCTAACTTCCCGGAACAGCCAGGAAGGCGAAGGTTCTGGAAAAAGAAAGATGGATGAATCTGAGGATGAGGATGCGGCTAGAAATCAACATAAGCAGAAAAGAGAGTTGCGGGGAGAATTTAGAAAGATCAAACCTCCCTCCTATGATGGGGAGAAGGAGGAGGATGCTGAAGCTTGGTTGCTGAACATGATCAAGTATTTCCAAGTCTATGAATATGAAAGCAATCTGAAGGCTAGATTAGCTGTGTACCAGCTACAAGGAAAAGCTACACTCTGGTGGGAAGAGACAAAAATGGTGCATGCCATTGATGAAAAGATAGTTACTTGGGAAGATTTTCAGACTAAGTTCAAAAGTCGTTATTTGAATGAACGTTATTATGACGATAAAGCAAAATAATTCCATGAACTTAGGCTAGGGCAGCTCACTATTGATGAGTTTGTCACTAAGTTTACTAATTTACTGAGGTATGTCCCTTACATTAGGGAAGAAAAGGCAAAAGTGAAAAGGTTTTTAAATTGTTTGCCTACTGTGTACAAGGAGAAAATTGAGTTTAACAACCCAAATACCATGGATGAAGCTGTTAGAAAAGCAAGATTATGCTATCAGCAGTTTAGAGGTAAAGCTGAACAAGGTAAGGGCTGGATGAACAAGGGTGAGTTCAAAGGAAAGAGACCAAAACCAGCATATTTAAGGAATTTTGGTAGAGATCATCAAAGGAAAAAGTTCAGCAAACCAAAAGAAAGTCAAACTGCCCAGTCCCAAGTGGCTTCAAAACCAGTAGAAGGGAACAATAGAAAGGAAGGGACAGTCAGAATGAAGGAACCTCTCAAATGTTGGGGATGTGGAGAACCCCATATGATGAGAGACTGCCCCCATCCAAATATACACATGATCAGCAGAGAGCGAGAGGCAACAATTGTCAATGACATAGCCAGAAACATACCAACCATCAGTGCAGCTCTGGAAAATCGACAGGCAGAACATCAAGCAACCATGGTGGAAATGGAGGGTAAGATTTCTGACCTACCTGTTACTGTTTTGATTGATCCAGGTGCTTCTTTGAGTTACATTAGTCCTGGAATTGTAGAAAAATGTAAGATTAAACCTGAAAAATTTCAGCAGTCATGGTTGGTACAGCTGGCCACTGGAACTAAGAGAAAAGTTACACATAAATTGCCCAAAACAGCACTACAATTAAATGGCTTTACAACAGAAGTAAATTTGAACATATTGCCATTAGGATCCTATGACTTGTTGATAGGAATGGATTGGCTGGAAAAGAAGAAAGCTCTGATGAACTGCTGGGATAAAACCCTGCATTGTGTGGATGAGGAAGGAAAACCTTTTACACTAAAGGGGAAACCAAAATCCATTTCAATAAGACAAATATCAGCCTTACAATTAAAAAGAACAGCTAGAAAAGGATACCAAGTCTATGCAGTGCATGTAGAAGAAATAGAACAGCAAACTGAGGAAGAGTTACTGGATGCTGTACCAGTCATCAGAGAATTTAAGGAAGTCTTTCCCAAAGAAATTCCTCATCTTCCCCCCAAAAGAGAGATTGATTTTTCAATCGATCTGGTACCAGGAGCAACACCTGTTTCCCGAGCACCTTATCGAATGAGCCCTCCTGAACTAATGGAACTGAAAATGCAATTACAAGAACTGTTAGATAAAGGGTATATTAGACCAAGTGTGTCTCCTTGGGGAGCCCTAGTTTTATTTGTGAAAAAGAAGGATGGAACTTTTAGGATGTGTATTGACTATCGTCAACTGAACAAATTGACCATTAAGAATAGATATCCACTTCCTAGAATTGATGATCTTTTTGATCAAGTGAGAGGAGCTTCAGTCTTCTCCAAGATAGACCTCAGGACTCGGTATCACCAGCTCAGAATTAAAGAAGAAGACATCAGCAAAACATCATTTCGAACCAGGTATGGGCATTACGAATTTGTAGTCCTACCTTTTGGTTTGACGAATGCCCCTGCCACCTTTATGTGTCTGATGAACAGTGTGTTGAATAAGTATTTGGACAAATTTGTTCTTGTGTTCATAGATGATATCTTAGTTTATTCTAAAAATGAAGATGAACATAAGGAACATCTGAGAATAGTGCTGCAGACTTTAAAAGAAAACCAGCTATATGCCAAGTTCAGCAAATGTGAATTTTATAGAGATAAAATTCAATATCTGGGTCATATAATTTCTGAAAAAGGGTTGGCAGTTGACCCTGAAAAGAAAAAGCCATTAAAGAATGGCCAGTTCCCACTGATGTCTCAGCAGTAAGATCATTTATGGGAATTGCAGGCTATTATCGCAGATTTGTGGAGAGATTTTATGCTATAGCAAATCCCATAACCTCATTACAAAGGAAGGGTGTTAAGTTCGTGTGGACTGAGAAATGTCAAAACAGTTTCGAACAATTGAAACAAAAACTTATTTCAGCCCCTATATTAAAAATTGCTGATCCTGATAAAGAGTTTGTTGTATGTACAGATGCTTGCAGAGAAGGGCTGGGAGGAGTCCTGTTACAGGAAAATTCAGTCATTGCCTATGAATCTAGGAAACTGAAAATACATGAACAAAATTATAGTGCATATGATTTGGAATTTGCAGCTGTTATCCATGCTTTAAAAATGTGGAGACACTATCTGCTGGGGAAGAAGTTCACATTGATGACTGATCATATTAGCCTTAAATATTTTTTCTCCCAAACTGACCTGAATGCAAGACAAGCCAGATGGCTGTCTTTTCTAAGTGAATTTGATATGGACATAAAGCATATCAAGGGGAAGGAGAATAAAGTTGCTGATGCATTAAGTAGAAATGCTCGTCCAAATGTGAACATCATGGGGAGTAGTGCCCATATGGAGGTAGAGGAATTGGTGGGAAAAGCAGCAACTCAAGATCCCAACTATGAAGCACTTTTGGTGAAACTACAGACAAGGGATAAAACTGATTTCACTAAAAACCAACAAGGGCTGCTCTATTATAAAAACAGGTTGTATATTCCAAATATAGAGTCATTGAAAAGAGAAATTCTAGATGAATATCACAAACAGCCCTATGCAGGACATCCAGGATACCAAAAGATGTTAACGGCCTTGAAGAAGAAGTTGTTCTGGCCAGGAATGAAAAGAGATGTGGCAGAGTATTTAAGTAGATGTATGGAATGTCAGTTAGTCAAAGTTGAGCATCATTTAAACCCTTTGCCAATTGCAGAATGGAAATGGGACACAGTTTCCCTATATTTTATAACAGGATTACCCAAGACCAAATATCAACATGATTCTGTAATGGTAGTAGTAGACACTCTCACAAAAGCTGCTCACTTTATACCAGTCAAGTCTACCTTTGGAACAGCTCAAGTAGCAAATGTTTTCCTAAAGGAGATAGTAAGGCTTCATGGAGTTCCCAAGGTGATTGTATTAGATCGATATGCTAAGTTTACAGCAGCATTTTGGAAGGGGTTGTTTTTAGGAATGGGTACTAAGCTGAATTTTAGTACTGCCTATCACCCTCAAACTGATGGGCAAACAGAAAGGACAAATCAAATTTTAGAGGATATGCTGAGAATGTACGTGATGGATAGGCCATCAAAATGGGAAGAGTATCTGCATTTAGCTGAGTTTGCCTATAATAACAGCTATCAATCCTCTATTAAGATGAGTCCTTTTCAGGCACTTTATGGGAGAAATTGTCGTACTCCTTTGAGCTCGAGGCAACTAGAGGATAAACTGGTGTTGGGACCAGATGCACTACAAGAGATGGAAAGAATTATCAAACAGATACAAAGGAATATCAAGATAGCAGAAGATCGCCATAAAAGCTATGCTGATAAGAAAAGAGTGCACCGAGAATTCAAAGTGGGGGATCATGTGTATTTACACATCAAACCCAAAAAGAGCACACTTTATGCTGGAAGTTGTGCAAAACTTTCACCTAGATATTGTGGGCCTTTTGAAATTCTAGAAAGGGTGCGACCAGTAGCTTACAAGCTGGCCTTACCACCCCATGTTAGAGTGCATAATGTGTTTCATGTTTCATTATTAAAAAGATATGTGCATGATGCTTCTCACATAGTTGATTGGAATGTTGTACAGGTGGAACCAGAAGGGGAGTTTCTGCCAGAACCGCTTCAAATATTGGAGCGGAAAGAAATTGAATTGAGAAACAGAACAGTGGCCAGAGTAAAAGTGCAGTGGAAGCACTTTACTGCTGAAGAAGCCACCTGGGAAAGGGAAGCTGAAATGATGGAGAAATATCCATTTATGTTTAAATGAACTCTAGTAGTTGAATAACAACACCGAGGACGGTGTTTAGTTTCAGAGGGGGAATATGTAACACCCCCAATTTGTGTGTTGAACTTTTAAAAATTAGACATTTGAACTATAATCCTAAGGGGGTGGACCCCAAGGGATGAGTATGGTATGAATGTATTTGCATATTTTATTTGAGGAAATAAATAAAATGATTGTGCATTTTGACCAAAAAGAGAATTAGAGATCACTTGCCAAATCCATGAGGATGGATAAGGCAACAAATCCCCAAAAATCTTTCAAAAATCCTTGAAAGAAATTAATTTAGATTGAGGAGGAATCTAAATTTCCCCAATGAAGAGGAGTAGTTGGGAAGAGGTGAGAAAAAGCTGGAAAAGCTGAGGAAAAGCTTAAAGCAGCTTTAAAGAATCCCAAAATGGGAAGCCTAAACTAAACAGAAAATAAAGCATCCTGCTATTCTGGACGCAGAATTAGAAACATGCTTTGGGGAATTATGAGCTTAAATAAGCTGCTCCTAAGCAGATCAGGGGTTGATCTGTTCTAGGAGGTGATCTCTGCTCGGGGGTGAGTCCTGGGAGACAAAGAGGACTCTAAGGTTGGGAGGTTGGTCATTTGCAGTTGTGGTATGTTCTGAAATTCTTGTTATTTTGTTTTATGACAGTATGAATTGGCTACATATAAAACTCGACCCTATTAAAATGAGAAAATTGGTACTACATTTACTGTATCCGTCCTCAGCATTCACCTTCCGTATTGTGTTTAGTTGTAGACCAAGAGCTATGAATAGAATCTCGTAAAACTCTAAAACTTATTGACGTTTAAATCGAAGGTACTTAGTCCCCGCGTAAATTGAATATTAAGTTGCTCCATATTTATGTGTAAAATGAAATTTTAATATCATATGTCGTATGGAATAAATATGTTAGCGTATCTGAAGTCATAGAATACCATAGAAAAAAATCAAAATATGTTAGATTTTGTATGTGTACATACTATTTCCAAAAGAAGTCTAATCTAGTTGAAGGCTACACCATTCATAGCATGTATATTGCATATTATATTTTTAAATCTATTTCAAACCTTTGAGCTAAGCATTATAGTCCAAGACTTGCTCTACACTTAAAATATAAGACTCAATGACTATGGAATACTTATATATATATATTTACCCATGTAAAATTTTATGCTCCTATGCATGCCAGAGAATATGGTAACAGAACTAAATGTCACATGGTATAAAAAAAAATAATAATAAAGGCATTATAACATGAAGTTCGAAAAACAATTGCTAGAAAAATAATTAACTCTGCTCTATAGCATTTTTATACCATTTATGTGAGTGACTATTGCATTTCTAGATCCTATTTAACTAGTGAAACACTTATCATAATCCAAAGATTAAATTATAGGGAACGCCCCTTTATGCAAGTTCTATTGAATATACATATGCCTGCCTTAAAAGATAGGTACATATAAAGGCCGCGCGCTCAAAATATAACAATATACATATATTCTTATACCTTACCAATAGAGTATAAGAGCGTGTAATAAACCCATGACTTACTGCAATTACCGACTATATAAGAATAATTTGGGGATGAAAATATATGAGCGTGAGCCATAGGTCTATGTGAAATGACACCCGGTCAACGTGGCGAAACCATAATGTAAATAACTGAGTTTATACAGTGGGGGGGTGCTCCAACTCAACGCCCTAGAATTGTACCTCGAAGAGCGTCCGCGGAAGTTAGGGTTTGGTTAAAAAAAAACAAATATATGTGGGATGAATCAATTTTAAAAACAAAGGTGCAGCTTAAACATAAAACTTAAAACCGACACATGAATTTCTGTTAGCTATACTCATCATATCGATCCCCAGGATACTACTTGTCCTCTGCACTTTTACAATTTAAACGAGGAAAGGTCTCATACATAACCAGGCAACATAGGAATTAACGCGTAGTAAATTAAAATTTTGGAACACCGCAAAGAATCTCCTGGCCGCATAAACGCCCGGAAGGTATGGTAGCACGGGATGACAGGGTATCCCTGCGGCCGCCATGCTCGTTGCGATGCATGAGACTGCAAACCTTTAGAAACAACAGGAATAATGAGGCAGGTTAAGAGAAGGGATTTACCGATGGAATAATTTGACTCTTTCCCTGGCAAAGTTGCAGAGAAAAGAGCGCCATTTACAGCAAAGTAGTCGACCAATTAAGATCCACGACCATAACGCGCTCCTGTCGTAGCTAGATGAACCAAGCCTGTACATGTCGTTATAACAAAGAACAATCAGCTCTGACAGAGAACATTTGATCTAGCATAAACCATGATCTAGAAAATAGATACCAAGAAAATAAGCGTGTAAAATATGACCGAGTCTATGAGCAAGTCGAAAGTAGGGCTCTCCTTCGAACCCTAAAGAAATACAAAACCTGAGCTCAGGCGTTTGAAACGAAGGATAGCAAGGAGAGTAGGGTGTGGCGAATCGGTCGAAGGAAACCCGGTTGTTGGGTTTTAATCAATTCGATGCGGGCTGAGTGCGGCCCGAAGCTCCGAAGTCTGCCCTCTATGCACAAGAAATTTCCCAACGATTCAGATACAGTGGAAAAAAAAAAACGAAGTGCAACATGTAAAGGTTGATCTAATACGACACATGAACTCTTACGCCTTTATATGGATACCTGTATCAGACTCCATGAAAGATTTGTTCCCTCACCGAACGAGTTGGTAATAAAACACTGCCATCTCGGCTGAAGTGAGACTCAACTAAAAACATAGCGAGATAAATAGACCATAAACCGCGAAGGGAGATGTGTATGTAAACCGCCACGGTACATTGGAAGGGGATGCAAAAACCCTAATCGCACTGCCCTAGATGAGCAAAGAATCCCAAAGTCGATTGGGATATCACCCAGCTCATCGACAGCAAGGTACCTGGTGAAGTAAATGAGTTGCAAACCCGGTATTGCATTACGGTAATCACCTCGCATGGTACAAGGTCAAGCAGGAGCCCAACGACAACACAGCATGCCATGTATTGAAGGGGACATAAATCTGAGAGTGGCGGCGTCGGGTACTCCACAGCTGCTCGAGACGCCGTCCCTGCACCACAAACCATCAAATAACGTATTGAGTATTACACGTTAAGTCGAAACCACGCTAATTCGTAGATGAGAACAGCAAACACATCACTGAAATGATCGTTACAGGAGGAAACGTGCATATGAGTATAAACTGAGGATTGACACGGCGACTTAGAAACCAGAAAAAAAAATATATATTCCGGAATAAATAAGTTGAAGACGCGTGCGGAATGATCAAACTATTAACCAACAGCGTTGGCGTGGTGCAACCAAAGGGACGAGACTCTGTTATGTGCGCCAAAGGTCTCGTCGTCGTGGAAGCATAGTCACGCGCAGTCATGATAACGATCTACTATAGTTGGTATAATAGTAATAGACAAACGTGTAGTGAAACCGGACTATATCGGTCGGGCACGAATGCCATTATATTCATAAGTGGAAACAGTGTTACGATTGAATCATAATAACCAAAGGGGGGCTTATTATAATTGTATATATATATGGCGGCATCGATTTATTAATCCTATTAACAAAGGTTAGCTATATATATAGGATATATATATATATAATGACACGTACCAATATATATGGGGTTAACAAAGGTTTAAATACATATATATGTGATATATATGTATAATGCCATATATATATATATAAGGATATATGGATCAAGGAGGATATGAACGAGTGGTGTATCATCTATATATGTATAGGTGGATCCCCAAATATATGTGTGTAGTCTATAGGAGCTTCCACAAGATATAGGCTGAATATATATATGTAAATGTATGAAGAGATTAATTGAAAAACATGTACGTGCTTGTAGTCTATTATTTAAAAAGTCTAGAAAAAAAATTATTATATCTTCCATGATGATGTAAGGAGGCATGGAGGTTAGGTAGATATTTATATAATGGGTTGAAGGAAACACATGTGGAATGTTCTCTGAAATAGTGATGCTAGAGGAAACTCCATCAAGAGAGAAAACTATTATATATCTGGAAAGTTAGAAAAAAAAAAAAAAATTTATTACTAGAGGTGTGACACACAGCAAGTGTGGGAATGACACACTCATCTTAGAGTTTTCTGCTCTTAGGAACCTCAGATCTATAGATCTAAACAATGGATCCAAAAGAGAAGTAAAAACCAACCAAGGAAGAAGCGCTAAATTCCACATTGTATAAGCAAGCCGTTGCAGCTACCATCAGAACAGGGCTGGGTTCCCTTATTTTAGGC
>JAXQQM020088437.1:0-31965 GCA_034641835.2 Pinus albicaulis | reverse complement strand
TTAGATCTACTTCTGATAGTTTCATTGTTGTTTAGTTTTGATTTCAGTGTGCTGCTGTAGGTTTCATTTTCTTATGAGTAATAGAATAAAGGAGAAAACTCTAAAAGCTATGGATCAAGACCTCCCTTCTCATCTCTGTTAGTAGAGCTCGAGGAGGGTGAACCTTCCCATAGACCCAAAAATTGATTTCTGTTCACTATTTCTGAGATTAGAGTAGAGTTTCTTTACCACTTTCAACCTTCCTTTTGTACTTTATTTTCATGCATTTGTGTTTTTTTGTGCATAGATCAGTAGAGTTGTTTGTAGGAATAAGAATCCAAGTACCAGGGATGTCCATTGGCACCTCCCCATTTCATTCTCCATCTCTTTTTTTACACCTCCATCGTTGTTGTTACGCCTCCATTTCCCTACTATTTATTTTATTGCAGTTGCCGCCCTTTTATTCACATAACACTTAAAATTTCTAAGAGTTTGACCTTCACCCTTTCCTCATCGAAATTCCCACTATCAAATTTCACATCCCACAACAGCCTCCCTCTCCTTCCTTCGCCGTTCTGCATCATTATTGCGATTTTCCCTTTATCCTACCTTTTCTGATTATCACGAAAATATTCAAAAAAACCCTTTAGAAACCAACCTTTCCCCACTCCTTTAAACTTTCTGCAAATCCTTTCGCAAATCGCAAATCGCTTGTCCCATTTGAATTTTGTTAACACTTACCACTCCCGAGCTCTGATTGTGATAATTCATGTTCCACCCGATAACGCTTCTGCCTTACTGTTGTTGATTAACTAACGAAAATGTTTGAAAACCATTGGAAACTGACCCTCCCATTTTTTTATTTAAGACTTACCAAAAATTGCAATTCGCTTTTCCATTTGGTTGCCGTTAACACTTACAACTCCAAACGTTGATTGCGATAATTCTTTGTATTTCGCCACACCACAAGTGCAAATTACACTTTTCATATGGTTCTCGTAACACGTTCCGCTCCCAACACCAATTGCGATATCACTGTTGTATTTTTCCACTGACCCTACCGCCACATCATCCAGCCGCATTTCATAGTTTTTATCCCATCACATTTCGTATTTCTCTCCTGCACTCGAACAACACTTCCTCTACCCCTCTGGCTTTGCGAAATTGTGATTGCGATATTGCATATCGCATATGGCACTTTTGTCCTCCCATCGCAATTCCACCATCGCACTTTTAAAAGCCTACCACTCCAATGGATTTTTGCGATATTATAAGTTTTAATAAAGTCTAAACCCTCTTTCACATTTCTAAGCCTTGTTTCATGTGTTTAGCCTTCCCTTAGCACCCTCAACCCTTTTTTCTCCGAACTACAAGAAACACTTTCTCAAGTTTAGTTAGATCATGGATAGTTGCATGGATAGAAGTGTGGTAGATAGAGCATAAGATTAGTAGGGTGTGTTTAGCCGATTGGCCAAGTTAAGTGTGGTTTAGAATTTGTTTCCTTTCTTCCATTCCTTTTTGCAAATTAAATTAGTTTCATTTCCGTCATTTCCTTTCTGCAAATCAAATTAGTTTCATTTTCATCATTTCCTTTTTGCAAATTAAGCTAGTTTCCTTTCTATCATTTCCTTCCAACAATTTACTTTCCAGTTCTTATCATAGTGTAAGAAATAACACCTTTTCACAAAGCAGAAGAGGATGACATGAGCAGAATGCATCTGCTGTGTATATAGCATTGTCACTTCCAAGTTTTTACGAACCTCGAGTTGATAAAGTAAAGTAGGGCAGCCCCTAGGAGTTGTAGCACTCTTGGTGCAATAATAGGGCTCACCAATTGTAATTTTAATTGCAATTGTATGTAAAATTTTAAAATTGACGTAATTGTATGTAAAATTCTAAAATTGTAATTGTAATTGTAATTTTAATTTTAATTGTAATTGTATGTGAAATTGTAAAATTGTAATTGTAATTTTAATTGTAATTGTAATAGTAATTTAAATTGTAATTGTATGTAAAATATTTGTCAAATTTTAATTGTATTGTGAAATGATTGTAATTGTAATTGTATGTAAAATTGTAAAATTGTAGTTGTATGTAAAATATTTATAAAATTTTAATTGTAATTGTATGTAAAATTGTAAAATTTTAATTCTATGTAAAATATTTGTAAAATTGTAATTGCAATTGTATGTATTGTCATCATTCAATTTTATTAAAATTTGTAAATTTGTAAATTAATTGTCAATTTTGAACCATAACTACTGTAAGTTAAATTACCATAAATATTGTTAAATTACCATAGTTGTAAATTGTAAATTTCTATGAATAAAAATAATTGTAAAATAATAAATCTCAAATAATATGAATTTTTGTATCATAATAAAGTTTATAAATTAATGCGAATAAATTCATGTACTTTAGAATTATTGTTATTTTATTATGATCTTACATACCACAAATAACAGTGTACATTTTGAAGATATAATTCACACACATTTAAAGCAATCAAGTAGTTGTATTATTTTAGGAATTGACATTATAAAAAAAGGAACTTTATATAGTACGCCATTTTTTTCGAGATAAACATAATTGCAAATTATCAAGTGAAATGATTTTAACATTAACCCAATGCAAATTAACAATTAATTCAAAATACATATTATAATGTTTCGAAAAAAAGAGTCTTAGTAATAAGGTAATTAAGTCCTCTTCTTTATAAAAACCCATCTTAAAAGTTATAAATGATGAAATAACACATGTACCATATCACTCTTGGTTCTCATGACCACCCTCATTATCTTCCAGTTCGCTTGGCATGATAACACTATTGCTCAGAAAAATATGTTTTGATCTAGGGTCATGTCTCAATACGAACCACCAATCTCTATCCAACACATCTGGGTAAAAAAACACTTGGTTGCAGTGTTTGGGGAAAACATAGGGCTCCTTAGCTTCATCCCACATATTTATAGAGTTGATACATATCAGCCTACTATCACGATCTTCATTTACATTATTCCGATCAAAGGTGTCCCACCACTTGCACCTAAAAATAGCACATTGGAAAGAAGAGAAATCCACTTCAATGATCTCTTGTATCTTTCCGACGTATCCTAACATCCCTCGTACTAGGTTTTGATCATGGTGGCTAGCTCAACTAGATTGATCGAACTCAACTTCCACTCCATAGTCTTGTGTTGTGTCAATCATTGACATTTTCTGTGCGAAAATGTTGTCCATATGCCCAAATAGATGGGAACAAATTCACCTATAAAAAATCTACAAAATCATAATTTCATGTGTCTTATAATAAACCAAATGTTACAATATAAAATATAGATGTAATTACATTTCAAAGGTGCATTATTAAGTTTAAAATGTACATAAATAGATTATTACCGAGTGGGTGCGCCTAATGCCTACGTTTAGCATGATGCGAATCCTCTCCAGCAGGCGGGTAGTGACTGGTTGCACCATATTTCTCTCTAATTTGGTGAGAAACCCAACTGTTGGGGCATATACTTGGCATATTTTCTTTTAAATGACCGGGATAAGGCACACTTCTACCATTAAACTGTCTGAATTCTTTCCTGTCACTATCCCATTTCATCCTCTTTTATTTGTACAATGCGACCCATAGTTGTGTCACTTTGGAATTGTAAAGAACGAATTTATTGACTGCTTCAATTTATGCATTCGCTGATGAAGTAAAACTTACATATAGTGCATATGAGATCAAAATATACATTAGATCGAAGTTCAACATGAATATTTACTTTGTGTAAATTTGAAAAATTATAAGTAGCTTACTCTTTATCAAGCCCCCTTTTCCATTCGTTTGGAGCAACTCCCCTTGTCTTTTGTCTTCATCCCTTTCATCATCCCAAATCATCGCACCTAGTCTATTGTTGATCTTCTTGATGTAATCACTGTAATAATAGAAAGACTCATACAATATTTACCTCTCTGCCATATACCCCTCGGGTTTTTCCCTTTGTCTAACAAAACCTTTCAATTTCTTCATGTACCTCTCTAAGAAGAACATCTAACGACAAGAAATCACTCCAATTAATTCAACCTCATCTACTAGGTGGATTAGAAGATGAACCTGCAAGTCCATGAAACTCGTCGGAAGTTCCTTCTCAAACATACAAACAATCTCAACTATCTCTTGATGCCACCATGGAATTCTAGCCACATGAATCTCCTTTGACATGATCCAATGTACAAATGCAGATAATTTAGATATGGCATGTCCTAGGTCTTGAGGGAATTCATATTTCACACACCCACGCACAAAAAAAGGATAATGACACAAAAAATTTATAAACACATGCAATAATATAAAAAATTAGTCATGTTTTATGATCCCTGCATGGGATACAATTTATTAATATAAAAAATAATAAAATCATGTTTTTAACATTACACGTACTCTTAGCATATTCAAATGGTCATGGGATTTCAACCCTGACAAATGGTCATCCAAAGTGAACTAGTGCCGTAGTGAAGACCCGTATGAAGATGGCACCCTCACACCCATTATAACTTCATTTGCCAAAGAAAGATCATATTTTTTAAAATCCATTGGACATCACCTTCTTTGAAACACCAATTAGAGGGACCATTGCCTGGCTCTGATCCTGTACTTTCTAATCATCTTGGCTAATGTTTCTTTTTAGTTTTTGAAGTAATAAAATATTTCTTAATATCCAATGTGTCACTTTGTTTCGATGATATGTGCCTCCATAAATAATATGAAACATTTTTAAATATATGCATGGGATCTAGTAAGTGGGTAGTATTATTATGGTCTCAATATGGGAGGTTATAAAATATAGATTTCCTTTTCATCCCAATGTGCAATTTCTCAACATAGGTGTCAAAGAATTCTAGATCATCGAACATAGGCTCCCTACTTGAATCAAACATTTCTATGAAATCCTTCTCTTTCTCTCTCTCATATGCTCTAAGCCACTCAGCTAGTGTCATTATTGGAGGCCTTTGGGTTCTCTCTCATTTACCATTGAAAGTGGATGTTACTCTTCTGTAAGGGTGTTCTTCTGGGAGGAATACCCTGGAGCAGTCATACACTGGATTTCGTAGGTCATTGGACCATCTAGCTTTTAGAGAAGGTCCACAACATTTACATCCAAAATACCCTTTTGTTACAAGACCTGTGAATTAATTGTATACAATATGCATGGCACGTTAAATAATATCATATTGAAGATCAGAACAATTACAAAGAATTAAATAACTAATATGCGAAAAAATGTTGTTACGTATATTGTAATTTACCAGAGAAAACTCCTAATCCTAGATAATCATGTGCTGTGTAAGCACATATTCCATACAACGTAAAACTCCTCTCTGCTGCGATGGGCCTTGATACATCGTATACATTTATCCCATCCCATAATTACTTCAATTCATCTACCAGTGGTTGTAAGTAGACATCCATATTATTCACTTGTCTTCTACCAGGGACTATGAGAGTTAACATTAGATGTTCATTCTTCATAGAAAACCATGGGGGGATATTGTTATTGATCACTACTAGAGGCCAAACAGAGTAGTTGGTGCTATGGGGGGAATATGGGTTGATGACATCCATGGCTATGCTGAGTCGTAGACTTCGTACTTCATACTTGAATTTTTCGGGCCATGTATCCTGTATATGTTTCATGGCTATTGAATATGTTGGGATTCACATAACTCCCAACTCACTTCTGTGTGAGGCATGCCATCCCTGCAACATAGCTAATTATTTGCAACAAAAGAGCCTTTGAATCCTTGGGATTATATGCGTGTGCCTCAATATCTTAAAAGGAGGACCACATGATTTACCCTTGTTTTTTTATTTATTATACCTATCATGCCCACATTTTAGAAATTTCTCTTTGTATGCATATTATCCTCTATATAGAATACAATCATTTGGACATGCATGATATGATATGTACGCAAAACCCAACATTTTCAACAGTTTCTGTGCCTCTTCACAGTTACTGGGCAAGACATTATCATTGGGAAGAACCTTATATTTGTATAGCCTGTAGTTGGTCATGGACAATATTAAGTGTACATTAATGCCGATATAATTATTAACATTCATAAAATTGACCATTTTTAATGTCCATTGTGTGATTATATTTCTCCAAATATAAGGGAGGACTTGATGGTCAATTACCTCAAAATTTATGAGAAACATGCATTCAACAAGCCAAAATTTGCTTTTGAGTTGTACAATAACATTGTTGTCCCCAACTGGGTAGACTTTGACTAACCGCCAGGTCCAAAGAGAGGGGTGGTGGAAGAAAATTTAAGGATTTCGAAAAATGTATCAGCGATATGAGCATCATCCCATAGCTGTTCATCATTCTGGAATGCATCTAACAACATTGCCTCCATGGCAGTTGTATCCCTTAAGTAATCATCCATACCAACCTCTATTTGATTGCCTCCATTGCGAGCTTGTGAAGAACTACTATTGTTGTAGTCATTCCTAATTGGTGAATCTGGACGTAGTAGGAATTGAATAGGTGGTTGATTCAATCATTCTTGGTATCGTTCCTCTCTAATTTTTTCTCTTAATTTTTTGCATTTGAACTCGATTATGAATCTGCATGAACCTGCAAATTTGTATACATTAATTTTATTCAGCTGATTGACATAGATAAAAAAATGAATTCAATTAGATAATGAAAATATAAATAAAATCTAAAGTAAATATTACGTCTGGAGATGGATAGGGATAACTTTGAGATGGAATTTGAGATATATTATGGAACGAGTTGGATTTTGAAGAATTTTCCATTCGATATAATTATGAGATTTTCTCCCTGCATTTGAGCAAAATCAATAATAAATTTTGGTGTACATACCTAAAAGTAATTTCGATGCTTTAAAAAAGGACTTATTGTTATCGGTGCTAATGTATAGTTAATCGCACCAGTGCGTTTTAGTTACTATGCACCGGTGTTCTGTTATTAATTGCTGCAACAATATAGCTAGATAACAAACGTACTGAATATCTGCAAATAAAAAAAGCACAACTTTATATTTTAAAGTGAAAAAAAATCCATAAATTGAAAAATGGGTGGAAAATTATTTTTGGAAATCTAATTTCATAAAACATTTCTTTAAATAGTAAAATCTATTCATTATTTCATTATTTTTGCAAAAAAATTCAGGAAGTGATTTGCACGAGAGACATGCCTGGAGCAAGAGAGCACGAGAGCACTGTGGAGCAGCGAAATACTTTCAAACAACAACACTATTCAAAGAATTAGAATTTGAAACATCTAGTGATTCCAACCCTGTAATATAGTAAAAATGTTAAATTTTACTGTAATAATAGTTTTTTTATAGTTTGTGTTGGATTTAATACATGCATAGTAAAAATTTTAAATTTTACTGTGCATTTTCAGATGGAAAAAAAATCCATTCTTAAGTTAAACCCTTTCTTCTTCTTTTTATGCCCTTGCTTCTTCTTGTTTCCGTGACTTCACAATTAGGGATTTGAATTTTATATTTATAGGGTTTTTATTGCTATATATATAGGCGTATGACATATAAACCAGAGGACGACTTGCAAAGTTAAGTACCAATTCATGTTGGCAATTGCATGATTTAAAAAAAAACAGATTTTTTTTTTTTTTTTTAATCGGTGCACTCTGTGTAATATAGTGCACCGGTGCGCTATTTCATTATAGCGCCCCAGTGCGCATGTACTGTTTGATAAAAATAGTTTTTATTAATTTATGTTTGTGTTAATCAACACACCGGTTAACATATAAAGAACCGGGTCTCCTTGTTTACAGAGAGCACCGTATGATTTTCTATTGTTTTGGTGGTGCATTTATAAGAACATGTCGTACTGCCTTCGGTGCATACTTCTTGAAAGGCGCACCGTTTTCTTGATTTTTTTTTAACTGAAAATTTTGTGATTTATTTATAAAATATATTAATGAATTATATGGTACAAGTTTCATATTGATAAAGAAATTACTGACAAGAGATCAAGTAACAAAAATACAGATAGCACATCAAGAAAACCAAAAAATGCAAGTTCTTAGTATATTCTTTACAAAATTTATTATTTTTGAACTATAAGCAAGTTTAACTAAATATGTACTGTTTACTGTGTATCATGCAGAGCCACAAAATGACAAAGCTCGATCAGATTATTTCTGATCTAAGACCAGAAGAGCGTAAAATCTTGATGGAAAAATTGCAAAAGGATGAATCAGGTGAATGAAAAAATACTATTGATCCAATATGATTTTATTTTTTTTATTATTTTCATTAATAATATACTTAAAAATATTAGATAACATGTTTCAAACAATATATTAATTCACATATGTTTAATGTTCTAAAGGGACCAACAACGAAGAAAAGGAATGTTGTTCTAAGAAAAGAAAAAAAATAGAACATGCAAATTAAAATGAATTTCTCCTTAGCTCATCTGGAGTGGTATTGGAGGTTAATGAAAGTGGGGGAAACTTTTACAAAAATTCAATGAGGGATCTAGTGGAATGAATTTATAGATGTTTTATAAATTCATTCCACTTACAATACAAAAATAAATCCAATGATTCCAAGAACCAAACTTTATTTAAACTACATGATGAGTTTCCAGAGAATTGGTCAATGAGACATGTCAAACTCTTAATAGAAAAAACGTACAACAACAAAAAAGAAGGAATGAAAAAGTAATATTCCTTTAAATTTTTTTCTAGAATTATATGTATATATTAATAGAAAGCAATCAATTATAAATATCACTTTTGTTATATTTACTTTTAATATATCAATATAAAAATTGAATAGTTTATTGTCATGTTACATTTTTAGGAAGATTATGAAAATCTCAAAGGATGAACGAGCTGATATCAGAAATATGCCAGTAGAAATGTCCAAAAATTTGTACAAGGAGATGGTCAAAGAAATTAACATAATTTCATCGCACGAGGAGTCATCTCAACAACAATGTGCTTCAAATGTAATATGTAATGATTGAATTTTTCAATTAGGTACAATAAATAAACAATTTAACATTAAATATTAATTTTCAAGTATTTTGTTGCAGAAAAGAAAATAAAATGGAATCCATTCATCACATAAAACATTGTGTTAGTGTGTTTGGTGCATGTATGTACGAAATCACACCAACTTAAGGGGCATGGTTTACCCACTTAAGTTATTGGTCACAAGAAGAAAAATAAGTGGAGTCAAGAAAGTTAGTGGAACAAGCTAGAATCACAAACATATTAGATAGAGAAATAACATGCATATATAAACTAAAACTAAACTAAAACTAAAAAAAATAAAAAAAAGCTTTGAATAGAGTCAAACAACTGCAATAATCCAAACGGTGGCTCTTCGGCCCCTCTTATTGAGTGCTGGTAGGAAATGAGGATGAAACTTTAACCCTCTTGCCAAAGGGCCCCTAGAACATGGGTTCTAAGTCCTGATGCAAGGATGTTTTTACTTCCAAGTTTGCCTCAGTGAAAATTCTCCCTCTCTCTACTGTGGTGGACTGAACTTGTGGGATGGACAAAAATTGAGTCCCCTCTATCTTCAGCTCTGGATCACACACTCCTGGTATTGCTTGGGAAATTTTGGCCAACATAATAAGGTGTTCACCCATTCTTCATCTCATGGTGGCCTTATATATGAGAATTCAAATCCTCATTCCCTCTCTTGGTACATTATGGATGGTGACCCAAGAGAGGGGGATGATTCCTTTGTGTGCCACAAATATTCCATTGTGTGCTCCCTTGATGTCTAAGGAGGCTTTGGTGGCTGTGCTTAGGTGGATTCAAGTGAGGAATCACTGTCCTGGAGTGTGATTTTTGTGGTCCCAGAAAGTGACTTTCGCCACTCCTAGGATTGCGCACATTTCAGGTCAAAAGGCGTGCAAAGGCTCTCTTCATGAAGGATTATGCACGCAAAAGCATTTATGACTTGCTTAAATTCGATTTTTCCTCAGACCTTAGAGATTTTTAAATACTTTCCAGATTTTGTAATGTCTTTCAGCCATGTAAATCCTTTTGTCTGACATTAATTAATGTCGTCTTCTACTTGTACGGTTTTCCAGTGTTAACAGTTGCCCCCTAATGTGTGAGGTCTAGGAATAACTATATAGCTGAAATACATTATAGTTGCTTTGATGTATATCATGCGTAGGGAGAGAGAGAGACCCGCGTGAAGCTTGGAATTGGAAACACCTTACACCGGTTTGAAGAATGACCATGTCCTATGGGACCCATGTAAGCAAATATAATACATTACATATACAAATTTTCTACGAGGCGGGCATGTCCCATGCTCATGATGCTGTGGCTAGTTAAACAAATCTATTTGGCAGATACATGTTCTATCTATGCCACTAATATGGTAGTGATCTGGTGGTTGCTGACGATGATTGTTGACGCCCTCCAGGGTGTTTTTTCTTTGAAAATAGGTGGAATGTGGTACCCATATGCGTAAAATTGGTATGGCATATAACTGCGCATTGTATGCATAGGTGATGGCTGGGACCTTCCCGTGTAAGCGTTGTTGAAAGAAACGCTTATGAAGGCATGGGTATTCGATGAATTTGATCAAAGTGCAATGGTTGTAAGGTACGATACCACCTTGACATGAAAGCTTTTGTTGTAGTTGAATGTCAGGAGGATTGATGACATCTATGGACAATGATGTCTCCCATAGTGCCACCCGAGGATGCCCCTTTTATGGAGAGGAGTGATCTAAGGTACCACTTCCTTTTTGGAAAATAGGTGTCGAAGTCAACAAACAGGAAGCCACAACCAAACGAGGGGTCACTAACATGAGGGGTCAAGGACTTGGATGTGATGGGTTTAACATAAGCATGTAGGTGAGGGGTGACTGAAAACTGATGATGGGGATTCAGTGGCCCAAGATCGGAGTATACTAAGCAGCTTGGCGACAGTCATAGTTATTTCTGGTGGGGAAATCCCTGGTGTCGGTAGGACTTCCAGGGTGGTTAAAGACTTGGCTATGAATGTCATGGTGGTTTGTGCGTGGGGGTGTGATACTCCGACCAAGGGTGTTCAGGGACTACTGCCATGGGAGAAAAAGATGAATGAGAGGGTGGGGGACATAGTGCACCATTTGCGATCTTTGTACACTTACCAAAAGAATAAAATAATGGGGTTTGGTTTGTACAAAACATAGAGACGGGTGCCCCAAAACATGAAAGTGTTCATTCCTTGAGATTGTGAGTAAGGTGTTTTCCTAAGGGTGGGGGCCCCATTGGTTGGTCTCATGTGTGGGGTTGATGAAGCGGATGAAAAGGTATCGCAGATGGGATTATGTTGGTGGATGTATGGTGGGCCAAATGCGAGGTGCGGTAGTGCGCTTTTGATCTGCTTATACAAACTGGTTGTCCGGGAAGGGGGTTTTATTTTGTATGGTAAAAATTGACCTTTATGCATGGTGGATGGATGGGCATGAGGTGCTTCTCGGACTAAAGTGGTATGGCCATGGCGTCACTTTTGCTATGATATGTGGTCTACTGTGGGTGACAAGCGCCATGGAGGGGAGGCTATTTCAACCAACGAGGATGTTTATCATGTGCAGGGTGAGGTGATGATAAACACAGTCGGATATGTGGAACCTATGGTTAATTTGTGATGGAGAAATGATGTCAGGATAAGTAGAGTTTATTGGGACTCTATCATGCTGGGGGTAGAATGATACGTGCTCTGGAACTTTCAGTACATGTAGTTGTGATTGGTTTGCAAGATTTTCCTATTGTTAGGTAAACTTGACTCGAGATAGAGCCAATGTTGACTAGGGTAAATAATAGTGGTTTTGGGGCACATGGTATTGTGCACCCATGGTTTTTCAGCCCATGGTATTGCATGTAATGGAGGCTATAAAAGGTTGGGAATACTTCACTGTAATGTAGGCCTGGAGGTGAGCGGTGAAGGCTCACTTGGCCGGATTGGCCAGGGTTTTGGCCAAGGATAATGAAATTTCATTGGTTGGGTTTTGCCTCGGATTTGGGGTTTTCCCGAATAAATTTGTGTTTATGTTTATGATTTGTTGCTAGCTATTTTATGTTTTTTGTTCCTTTTGGTAAATTTATTATTTCTCCAGTAAATTCTAACACCTACAAAAACAACTACCTCAAGTGAAAGCATCTTCTTCATCAAATATTATTGAAAGTCATGAGCTTTAAAAAAGAAGATGAGAGAGGGCATACCTGTCGGCGCTAAAAAATTATTTTTTTGGGAGTGCGAATGTGTGGTATCGCCTATGTTCGTTATGGAGTGTTGATCATGGTGCAGCTTATGGTTGGGAGAACAGACCTTCTGATCTCTTGTTATGGTCCTCCAAATTTTCTCAAAAGGGTGATATATAGGTGAATATGGCCCTAATTCAATTCATTTGTACTTGTTGAGTTCTTGAGAGGTCAGAGGCTTCTGCGTAGAAGTTCTTGTTGTTGCGGTTAGCCTGAGCACTAGGGATTAGCGATATCATGCCCAGGTAACCTCCATGATGTCCTGCACTTTATTTTTTTTCAGTTTGATGGTGCCGGGTTCTGTACAGACTTGGTTTGTATGGATTTTGAGTGCTTTTTGCCCTAGATTGCGAGGGCGATCAGGAAAAAAGCGCGCCCTCTGTGCGCATTTTCTGGGGATAAGCGCACTTTAAGTGCTTTGTTCCCCTTCTTTGGCATGCCTTAAGCGTGCCTGTGGAAAATAAAGGCGCGCTCTAAGCACGCCTATCTGAGGGACATGTGCGCAAAAGGCCAAGGCAAGAAAAGTTTTGAGTTTTTCCTATTTTTTAATGTTTTTTCTGTTGCTGATGGGTACCTGTTTGAATGACAGGTTGTTGTGGAGGGAGTGGGATTGGACCAAACTCCATATTGCATTGGCTACTGATGCTGGGGCGCGCTGTCAACTGGCGAAATGGGGGCTCCTGAAGTTTTCGGAGAACAAGATTCTTTGGTCACAGGACCGCTTGCTACGTTACTTGATTCGGCATTGCCACAAGAGGCGCAACATGTTCGTGTTGCGTGGGATGAACCTTGTCATCTGTCCTGAGATGGATGTATATTTTGTGACTGGGTTACTGTCTCATGGTGAGGCGCTGAGGTATCCACTCCCTTCCGGGAGAGTGGATTTGGAGAGGTTCTGTAGATGTCATTGTTGTGGGGTGCTTCTTATGGAGGGGTGCATCAGCATCACATTAGTGACAAATTTGGTAGAGCGATGTGCTCTGGCGGTTATTTTGCGACTTGTAGGGTCGTCAGCTTCGCATTAGGCATTAGGCCCGTAGGTTAGAATATTGCGCTAGTTGAGGTCTGAGAAGTTTTATGATTTTTCCTGTTTCTGCTATGACGGGATGGTGACGCAACTTAAAAAGGTCCACAATGGATCAAAGTTGCTTGTTTACCCCAGCATTTTGTGTATAATTATGTACCAGAGGGTAGTGCTGCTGAGACCAGTGGTGGAAGTGCCTCCTGGGGGGAAATGGGAGCGTTGTATGAAGAGGTGGGCTCCGATGATGCCGCGAGGCAGTGGGGGCATGGTGGGGTGTTATTGGAACGCCACGATAAAGGCCTGGTTCAAGGTGAACCCGCAGATGTTTTTTCCATTCCCATATGCAGGGATGGACTTCTCAGGGGATCTGGATATGGGTCTCCCTCCTGGTTATGTTTGGGGGCCAACATGTACGTTTTTATGTTTTCTGAATTTATTTGAGTATATATGTGTTTATGTTTTTCGATGGTGACACTGACATAGTTTTGGTTACTCTTTGTAGATGTTGGCGAGGTGGGTTGCCCCGTGGCTTGATTGGTTGGTCACGGTCCTCTTCGGAGGCCTAGGGGCAATCTCGGGGGGCAGGGAGGAGATGCTGCTGGAGGACCTGGTGGTGGTGCTGGCCCTTCAGGAGAGGGCAGCAGCTCGGCCATTGTCGAGGCTGCGGCCAAGCGAGCTCGTACCGAAGAAACGGTGGCATGTGCAGATACGGCAGATGCTTGTATTGCGGAACTAACTACTCAGGTGTCAGTTCTAGAGGATGCCTGGGGTCGAGTGGACCACTCGACCCAGGGGATGCCTGCTTGGGTTTTATGGATGATCTCAAGGAGGTCTAGTTGGAGACTGTGATGGCACGGGAGAGGGACTATCAGTCTATTTTACGTCAGGTGGTAGTCTCGGTTGTGACGAAAGCTCCAGTGGTGGCACCAGGAGTAATTGTGGGTCCAGGTGCCCCTCTTGAGGGGACACCACCCTAGATTATACTTTTACATGGGGAGCACACCTATTATGAGGATGCTTCCCCTATTTTTGACGACTTTTTGTATGTTTGGGCTAGTCGTTGGGTCAACGACACTATTTTTTGTACTCAGACATATATATCTTGATATATATATATATATATATATATATATATATATATATGAGAGATATTTTTTGTGGCTCTACATGTTGTGTCTCCTGTTTATGGATGATGTTATGTTGATGGATATCTATATTTTTTGGCTTTTTTTATGTATGATGGTTTATCCGAGATACATTCCATTTTAGGATATTGTTGGCTATGCGATCAGCTACTTGGTTTTGACTCCTTGGCACATGTGTGAATGTAATATAGTCAAATTGTCTACTTAATCTTTTTGCACGCAAATATTTTCTAAATAGATGTGTATCTCGTCATATTTTGCCTAATTGTTTGTTGCTGAACCGATGCACACAACGTTTGAGCAGAGTGGCGATCAGTCAGGGTGGTAGATGACCTAGTCAACTGTGACTAAACTTTGAGACCATCCTGATGCTCCATTAGAAAATTCGAAATAAGGTTCAAGTTGATGATCCATGGCGGCACTTTGAGTGTGTTTAATAAGTCTTTTGGTCAAAAATTTCAGTGGTTGGGTTTGTGTACGTTCACTCTAGGGAAGGGCCATCTTGGCCCTTATGGGTAGAATTTCTTGAGGTAAAGGCTGTTGACGGGGTTTCTGAGGCATGTACCAACCAGTTCCATAAAGATGTATGCCCCTTGTCGGAGGAAATGTTTGATGATGCAAGGTCCTTTCCACAAGGTTTCGAACTTTCCTGGCCCTAGGGCTTCTTTTGCGACATCATAGTGGAGGACTAGTTCTCCCTCGGTGAATGAACGAGGGTTGATGTGGTGGTCAAATGATGCTTTTGCCCTTTTCTTATGGGCCTCATTGTGTTGCAGCGATTGCCATAAAATTTTTTCAACGAGCTCTATTTGTACTAGGCGCTATTCTAGAGGCTGGGTATCATCAAGTAGTTCGATAGTGGCATGAAAATTTTGGATCTCGCATTCTATTGGAATTACGGATTCAATCCCGTATACCAAGTGGAAGGGAGTGAAACTAGTGGACATATTTACAACCATGCGGTATGCCCACAGGGCGAAAAAGAGCATGTGTTTCCAGTTGGTTTTATGGTTATTCACCATGCGTTGTAACATAGTTTTGAGTAATTTATTCACAAATTCTACCTGTCCGTTGGATTGGGGGTAGTATGGTGAAGTGAATTCGTGGGTGAATCCGAGATGGTGAGATAGCTCCTCGAAAAATTCATTCTCGAAGTGTTTCCCATGGTCGGAGACTAACTCTTTGGGAAC
The DNA here is from genome assembly GCA_034641835.2 of Pinus albicaulis. Lineage (NCBI taxonomy): Eukaryota > Viridiplantae > Streptophyta > Pinopsida > Pinales > Pinaceae > Pinus > Pinus albicaulis. The sequence goes on along the minus strand of JAXQQM020088437.1, from coordinate 16,347 downwards.
GCTGAACCAAGCTATCATGTGGTTAAACAAAAATTGAGTGGCAGTTTCTATGGTATTGTCTTATGTGGGCATGGCCTCAACCCACTTGGTGAAATAATCGACAACCACGATGATATATTTATGGTTGCCCGACGATGCAGGGTTATAAGTCATGAAGTCAATTCCCCATTTACAAAAAGGGCCGTCAACAATGATAAGATGTAGAGGAGCGGAAGGTGATCTTGCTTTGTGGGTGAAGCATTGGCATCGCTCGCATCTCTTGAATGTAGTAATGCAATCGCGAAACAGGGAGGGCCAAAAATATCCTGCCCTTAGAATTTTTTGGGCGGTGGCCATTCCAGATAGGTGGTTGTCGCAAGCACCTTTGTGGCAGTCATTAAGGGCTTGTTCCACTTGATTGTGAGTGAGGAATCAATGCAAAACAGTGTCGATGCCTCGTTGGTACAAGACATCTCCCATAAGGAGATATTGGGGGGCCTACTGGCATATGTGCCAATGGTATTCTCGAGTGAGATGAGGTCTGAACTTTTGGGTTCATAGGAACAAGAGAATGTATCCATACCAAGGGTCATTGGTTTCTACAAAGAAGAGATGTTCATCTGGTAACGAATCATTCACTAGTGATCCCTTGGTATCTTCTGGGAGATCCGCAATGAACTTTGCTAAGGTAAGTGCCTTTTTTATTTTTGGGGAGTGAAACTGTAAGTCATATTCTTGGAGAATGACTATCCAACAGGCGTACTTATGGTTCACTAGGCGGCGTGTGAGAAGGTATTTGATGGGATTAATATCTGCAATGACCATAGTGGTTTTTAAGATTATGTAGTGGCGAAGTTTCTAGATTTCATGGATTAATGCTAAGGCAATATTTTCTTCAGGCTCATATCTTAATGATGGGCTTGATAAGGTTTTGTTGACGTAGTAGATTACGTGCTCCTTCCCATCTAGGCCTTCTTGGAACAAAACTCTACCTAATGTGGACTCAGAAGCTGATAGATACAAGATAAAATCTTTGTCAGAGTCTGGGGGACTGATGAGTGGCGTTGAAGATAATGTTTCTTTCAACACATCAAATTCTTGCTAGGCATAATCGTCCCATCTAAATGGGATGTCCTGTCAAAGGAGGCATAGGAACCCTTGGGCGCAGGTGGCATAATTTGGGATGAAGCGTCCTAGAAAATTGGTCTTCCCCTACAGGCTTTGCAATTGCTTGAGGGTTTGAGGTGGTGGTACCTATTTGATGGCTTGGACCTTGAGGGGGTCCACGAAAATCCCTTGCTGGGACACAATAAAACCTAAGAGTCTTCCTTCACTGACGCAAAAAACACACTTGAAGGGGTTCAAGCATAAGTTGTATTGTCGGCATGGTTGAAACACTAATCACAGATCCTCGAGATGGTCTGAGAGTTTTTTTTAGAGGACGATCAGGTCATCCAAGTAGGCAAGAATAAGGTGTGCCAAGTCATGAAATATATAATTCATGGCCATCTCGAAGGTGGCTCCAGCGTTTTTTAATCCAAATGGCATTACCTTGTATGTGAATGTTCCCTAGGGGGTGGTAAACACGGTTTTGTACTGGTCTGTATGGCGGATTTGAATTTGATTATACCCAGAGAATCCATCCATGAAGGATAAAGCCTCACGTCTTGCGCAAGCATCAATGAATTGGTCGATGAATGGGGTGGGATAGTTTTCTTTAGGACAAGATTTTTTAAAATCTAGAAAATCTGTGCAAATGCATATAGTTCCCTGTTTCTTCATGATGGGAATAGGGTTGGAAATCTAAGATGTATAGGTGATGGGGTAGATAAACTCGCCTTTGTGAAGCCTGTCAATTTCTCGTTTTATTGTTTCTGCCTTAGATGGGTGCCGCTTATGTTTTTTCTGGCACACTGGAGGTACGTCAGGCCAAGTGTCAATATGGTGCTCTACGATAGTAGGACTAAGCCCAGGAATTTATGAGTAGTCCCACATGAATATATCTCGATAATCTTGGGGTAATTGGGTATAAGAGGTTATTTCTTCTGGAGAGCATGTTGTCCCCAGTGAGATTTCTTAGACCTTTGCAGGATTTTGGGATATGTTCACCTTAATGGTAGGTGAGATGTTTGACATATTTCCTTCCTCAAATGCATCGGGCGCTGGGATGGGGTTTTTGAACCAATTGACCTTCCCTGATGGGAGGAAATATTTTGATTCGATCGCGTAGATCCCTTGTTCTTTTTTCTTGTTGGGACTCAATGTGTGCTTGGGGAGAAAAAGAAAACAGTGATGAATTGCATCCCATGGATAATCTGGCTCAATCATAGCCTCTAGTATGTCTTCATCTGAATGAAATAGGGACCCTAAGGGGGATTGTTCCTGCTCAAGGTTATGTTGAATAGGGTTAATCCGCATGGAGCTAGTTGAGAGACACGAGAAGGATTCCATTGTTGATGTGGTGGAACTAGACGCGGTTGACAGAGTGCAGATAGATTGGGTCTGCAATGTCGTAGGTACAACTACTCTCGTAGTTGTAGCTGACTCGACACCTATGGTAGATGAGCAGACAACTCGAGTCATGGTTCCGATACACGATGATATGAATCGTATATGGTGTATCGTGTCATTGACATTTGGTGGGGGCAAAATATCCCTGATTGGTTGCCTCTCAGTTGACAAGAATAGGATGGATCTGTCTGTCACATCCTCTTTGGTTGTCGAACTATTCATGGATTCCGAGTCCGTGCCATCTTCTTGAGAGAGGCGAACTATGGTTGATCGCATACAGGCTAGTGTTGTGTGGAATCTCGGTATGTAGTGACAACAACGTACTGGGTGGTTGTCACTGCATATCTGACATGAATATGGGACGTCCATGTTGGCACGATATACTATATGGACTGGATACCATCATTGGAACATTTCCAAATCTGGGCAATCAATGATGAAATGATGAAGTTCATCGCAAAGTATGCACCTTTCGATTGGGGGAGGGGGTCTGGTGGGGAGCCTTTCAGGTGATCGTTGTTCTTCCTGTAGGTACAGGATGATACGAGGTTCATTCACGACAGATTGGGTGGGGGGAGCCTCTTGATAGGATCACTCAATGGCGTGTAAGGCATTCCTATATCGCGGGATATTTGGGCAATGATAGGTATAGTGCCCATAGTTGCTGCAGAGAGTGCATGCATGATTAGTACGCAATGCTTTGCCTTTACCTTTGGTGGTAGGTTCCTTTTTACAGGAATGCAGCGTGGAAATGTCTGCCACAGAGCCAAGGAGCGGTTTTTATTCATCCAGCTCTAGGCATATATGGTTAGGGTGAGCTATTACGTCGCATATGGCACAAACTGGTGATTCCCATTGTAAGGAAGGAGTCTCCATCTTCTTTCCTCTTTTCTCAGTTTTCTTAGCCGTAATCACTGGTTTTGTGATGGGAATTTCTTTTGCAGTGGTGGTTTTGACTGTTTCTTGGATGGGTGGGGCCTCCTCGGGACTGAGGGGCTTCAACCCTATGGCAGTGATGTGAGTGGCTCATGTTGCCGTAGGGGGAATGAGGTACCAAACTGGTATTTCCAATGATATGTTTGGTAACACCAGTGTTGCCAAAACCTGCTGGGAGACAAAACCAGTTGGGGGGTAGAGGAAAGGGGTTGGGGAAGCGACGTAGGATAGAGAGGCTGCCGTGGCAGATGACTCGGTGCCATTACTACTCGTGTCCGTGTCCTAACTAGCTCCGATGCTTGATGTGGAAATCATGCACACCGGAGCCCCTATGACATCAAGGGATGACTCAGGGATAATGGAAGGATCTCCTAGGAATGACCCTAGAACGGACGACGATTTGAACTAGCCGGGGCTGTATTCTTGTTACTATGAAAGCATACCATGAAAGTGCATACGAGGATGTATCTACATAGGATAGAATTAAATTAGTGTTTGTTAGGGGTCTCTTCTTGCTATGCGTCAATTGGTCTAGAGTAATGATGCGGTCCTCATCAAGGAACATCATAATGCAGAAGACAGAGGAGGCTATGGCTGACATGGCATACATATAACTTTGCCCAAGGAGTGTATTGTAGTCCAAGTGAGCGTCCAAGATTTCAATGTCTATTTGGACCGTCTTTCCAACTAAGTAGACCGGGACATTTTGGTAGAGGCCGATGGGGGTCGAAGGATGACCATTGTATGCTCTAAGTGTGATGAATGAGGGTTTCAGTTTGGGAAAACCTAACTTATGCCAAATTTGTTTTGACATGATGCACGTGGATGCACCCTCGTCAATGACACATTGGTGAATGGTGATATTCTGGACCGACACTGGTATCAGGAATGTTACCATGGAAGGAAGCATAGGGGTGGCTTTGTCTAAGTCAAAATCCATTAGGCATGTATCAGCAGGGTCGATAGCACCTAATGTGGAAATTAAGGATTTTCGTTGTTTTGGGCATGACTGCATACTTCCAAAGTTGACATGGCAGCAGGAGATTGTGCTAAATCATCCATGATGCTATAATTATGGGCCGCCTTGGAGTAGTTTCCTGCTCGCCTATTGGGTCATTCGATAGGCATCTTTGGAATGGTCAAAGGTGTAGTTGGTGCACCGGTACTTTCCCCTGACATATTGGTGTCTGGTGGGTTTTCGTAATTGTGATTCCATGTTTGGAAAAACATCTCTTTGCCAGCCATATAGATTTCATGGCTGCTTTTCTTGGAGTCGTATGTATTTGTTTTGCTGAGTGCTTACCGTCCCTTGATGGGGGAAAGGTTCCTGCATCACAGCTGGTTGCTAGGAAGATCCTCCTTGTCCTCGATTACTATGTAGCTTCTTCAGCTCCAGGAGATTCAGACAGTGGTGAGTATAGTGGCCGTACTCACCACATATCAAACAAGAATGGTTTGTTCGAACAGGTGGCCTTTTGCTCTGTCGTTGGGAATTTCTTGGGTCCTGGCTCGGATTCCGGTTAGAGTTGCCTCCAGCCTGGGATCGCGACGGGCATTGCTGGTTGTTGCCCCTTGTCAAGGATTCCCTTTTGGCTTATTTTTTGCTTTTTTATTCACCACATTAGGAGGGTAGTTCTCCTGGTTATATTGGTGAGGTTGGTTTTGGCAAGGCTGCACAAAGTTCACCTATGCATTGGTCTGCATAGGTGGGTCTTGTGCTGGGGACTGAGCATAACGCAGTCCCTGGTTTGCACCTGGATGTTGGAGGGGAGCTCTTTAGCCAATTTTTCTCTTTGCATATTGGGTCCCCTGAGCCAGAGAATAGGGTCCTCCCTGGTGATACGCTGGTGCCCTATTGGTCAAATTTTATGGAGGCATATGATGACATTGAAAACCGGGTTGAGGTACATTCTGGGTAGAACTGTACATGTAGCCGGGGTTTTGACTGCTGCTGCCTAGGTAACCTTGGGTCAATGACCCAATTAGTTCGTCTATAGAGTTCGACGTGCCTGGAAATTATTGATAAGTTTGCAGGTGCAGGGCGTTGGGCAGGATATTGTAAATGTATCTTGACTACGTATAAATCATCTCAAGCTATCGGGCTTTGCTGATGGGGTCCTCTTCAGATCTAGGCCTTTTTTGCACCACATCCTTTGAAATCTCTGCCGTGAAAGTTTTCAGGAACAAATCTAAAAGGACCCAGTCGTCAAGTTTAGCTTTAAATAAACTACGATGCCGCCTCCATTCGTGGAGATGGTCTGAGATATGGACGGCGAGGGTTTGTCTAAAATGTGTCAGTAATTCCATTTTGGAATCATGGTGAATGGGTAACTGAAAATATGTTAGGAACGTGGTGGCAAGGGTGCAAAAGGTTACATGTGAAGTAGAGGGTTTCTCCACATACCGTTTCGCGGTTACTCCTATCAGAGTGTGTTGAAATAGTCTCAATTGAATAGTGTCGTCAATGATACTGTTTGTCGAGCACCACAGGTGGAAGGTCATGACATGATTACCTGGGTCTTCCAATTTATTTCATTCGAACTTTGGAATATCTAAAGGGAGCTTTGTGGGCATGGGAGGCCATGTAGGGTTGTGTGCGTGGGGTCACTCGTCAGCTTGGTTAAATCGGGTAGATTCAATGAAGCTAAGAAAGGTGACTGGGAGGTTGACGCCATTGCAACTTGCAAAAACACAAAGTTCTGGTTAGGAAGAGGGTTGGTCTGTGACGTACATTGCTGTGTATTCGAATGGCTTCCCGAATGGGTCGCACTCCTCTACCCCCTAGGGGTCGTGGGAGGAGTGGTGTGTGGTGTGGTGTTGGGAGACTGACCAAGGTTCCCAACTAAGGATGCCCCCAATAAAGGACAAACCAATAATGGTGGCAAAATTCTGTCTTTGATGCCTAAACGACGAAATATCTGGAACCCCTCTCGGTAATGGGGGGAGGTCCAAAAGACACCTAGATCGACGAGGTCTCGTTGGGTCCATTCTGGTGTCGACTAGGTTTTGTTTTGGAAAAATTTGAGAGGATATATCAAAGAAAAATTATGGTCACATACATAAAACAAAGTGAAAATAAAATAAATTTTACCTTTAAATTAATTCTATGCGATCAAACAATAAAAAAAAGTGGTTTTTGTTTGTTTGCGTATGATACTCAAAATCCTAAAAGACCTACTCCTCCTCACACACTTAAATGTAAATGGGCCTTGAGAAGATATCTTGCAAGTGCTGGAAAAAAATCCTGTAAGAGCTAACGACACCCCCAATTAGCCGAAGAAAATCCACCAAGGTAAGGGTAGAGGGTCTCGCGCTTGCCTACACCATCACCTATAGGAAAAGGATGCCCTAGATTTGGCCACTAAGTACCACCGTCCCAAATGAGCGTTCGATTCTTGGGATTCTTGGTAAGTCATCTAACAGTACCGAGTATCAGCCGGGTCAGGTAGCCCCAATTGATACCACATGCACTGTGCCTAGGCCTAACCCCCTCTGAAACGGGTCTCTATCGCGCATGGGTTTTCTTTTCCGTGGGATGATAGATGGATTTAAAGCTCCCTAAATAGTCAACTTCTATGTTTCAAGATGAAGAATGATCAAGGCATCTTATTGGATGCCTACCCCCTTGATCCTAACTTAATCTATACATTCTTATGTGGCCCTTGTGGGGAGAATTTAGTGAGTTTGATTAAGTTAATTTTAGGTGTCTTTTCTTTTCTTAGTGGGTGGATGTGTGTGAGAAAAAAATGGACAAGCGCATAGTTTGAACGTGTGGATATGTGATGATCCTTTTCAAAATCCCCTATTAAACTATGTTGTATTGTTCCTTTCTCAAAATAAAAACATGTGCGGATATGGGCTGCTTTCTATTTTTCCAAGTTAATCTATGTGATCAACTAAAGTGAGATGGAGAGATGTGAATAGAGAGTGTTCATATGCTTTCCTAGGATCACCAGAGGGTGCAAAGGTATTAGAGATTACTTGCTCTTCTATTGAAAATTCAATCCTAGTCCCGAAAATCCTAGTGCAAAAATTGAACTAAACTATTAACTTTTACACTAGAAAGAGAAACTAACTAAGCATGCGTGGACTTGGGCCACTTAATTTTGCTAGTTATCTATGTGTGTTGGTACCTAAATTTGCAAAACATAAATTTTTTTTGGAATGCAAGTTATTTTTCCCCCCTACTTAAACTATGTGTGAACTTTGCAAAAATCAACTTGAAATAAAACTGACACTAAGCCTACGAAAAGGAGCTAAGAGTGAGATTTAGCAAGCTGCGGGGTATCTCAACCAATTCTCACAGATGTATTATGGGTTGCCAAGCACTTTACAAGCAGGAAAATATAGAAATCTGGGAGAAATTTCTCTTTCTGTCTTTTGCTCGCAAAATTATAAAACATGCGCGATGTCTGCATGCGGGTCATCTCTGAACGCGCACCCTGGGCGCGTCTGTGGGAGGGAAAATCGAGAAAGATCCTGCAAAAGTAATTTTTGGAGTTGTTCTTCTTCAGTCTGTCACTTGGGATGAACTAGGGACTGCAAGAGAAAAATTGGGAAATTCAGGTCCACTCCATAGCAAAGATAGGGGTCTCTGCAAAAAGGCACAACCACATAAACTTGGTAATAAACGTTAGTGGAGTCACCAATTCTGTGTTAGTGTGTTTGATGCATGTATGTATGAAATCACACAAACTTAAGGGGTGTGGTTTTCCCACTGAAGTTATTTGTCACAGGCACAAGACGAAGTGGAGTCAAGAAAGTTAGTGGAACAAGCTAGAATCATGAACACACTAGATAGAGAAATAGCATGCATATATAAACTAAAACTAAACTAAAACTAAAACAAATAAACAAAATCTCTGAATAGAGTCAAACAACTGCAATAATCCAAACGGTGGCTCTTCAACCCCTCTTATTAAGTGCTAGTAAGAAATGAGGATGAAACTTTAACCCTCTTGCCAAAGGGCCCCTAGAACATGGGTTCTAAGTCCCGATGCAAGGATGTTCTTACTTCCAATCTTGCCTTGTTGAAAAGTCTCCCTCTCTCTACTATGGTGGACTGAACTTGTTGGATGGCCAACAATTGAGTCCCCTCTATCTTCAACTCTACATCACACACTGCTGGTATTTCCTGGGCAATTCTAGCTAGCATAATAATGTGTTCACCCATTCTTCATCTCATGGTGGCCTTATATAGGAGAATTAAAATCCTCCTTCCCTCTCTTGGTACATTGTGGATGGTGACCCAAGAAAGGGGGATGATTCCTTTGTGTGCCACAAATATTCCATTGTGTGCTCCCTTGATGTCTAAGGAGGCTTTGGTGGCTGTCCTTAGGTGGCTTCAAGTGAGGAATCACTGTCCTGGAGTGTGCTTTTTGTGGTCCCAGAAAGTAACTTTCACCTTTCCCAGGATTGTGCGCATTTTGGGTCAAAAGGTGCGCAAAGGCGCTCTTCACGAAGGATTATGCGCACAAAAGAATTTATGACTTGCTCAAATTTGATTTTTCCTCAAACCTTAGAGATTTTTAAATACTTTCCAGATTCTATAATGTCTTCCAGCCCTATAATTCTTGGTTCTTGACATTAAATAATTTCGTCCTGCTTGTACGATTTTCCAGTGTTAACAAAAATGAAGACAAGGAAGAAAAGGGTTGATATCTATGGCTGTGAGTAATTTTTACTTCCTTATAACAACTTAACTAGATTTCATTTTTGTATATTTTAAGTTGTTTTACAACAATCATCATTGAATGTATTCAAATATGTGATAAGATACAAAGAAGAACCATCAGACAAATTCATTGACATTGGGTTAAATATGGGTTGTCAGTATATTTTGGCATATCAGAAATTAATTGTGGAATTTGTAAGCTTCTATCTTGTTTTACTTAGCCCCATCTATAATTAATAGAAAAAAAATATCTTTTATATTAAATATATGATTTGTTATGGGGTATAAAACTTGCAGGAAACAAAGTATGGAATTGCGTCAACAAATGAATTGTTGAAAGATGACATGAAATTTGGTTTTGAAAGAATATGTATAGTTCATGAGTCAATTCTTTCTATGGTGTATTTCTTTTCGATTCACATTGATGTATATTATTTAATATTGCAATTTTCATTATTATCACCAATGTATATACACTCATTACAGTTTATTTTTATGTTTGTAGATGGAACTTGAAGAAGAAGAAACAATCAACACAATGCACAAAAAATTCCTCAAAATAACCCGTCATGGACGTAGCTCGAGCAGTGACAGCAATTCCAGTGAAGAATGATGATCAATATGTTTGGATATCAAAGAAAGCCGTTGTATATTTTGCAAAATTTGTTTGTGAAATTAGACATTTTGTTTAATGTAATGGACATAGTGTCCCAATTGAAAGACAGAGGGATAACAATAAATATCCCATTTTGTATGACAAAGAGTGTCTTATATATATATATATATATATATATATATATATATATATATATATATATATATATATATATATATATATATATATATATATATATATATATATATATATACGTTTTAATTTATTCTATTATGTTCTCCATTGTCCCTGTGAAATGTTACATCATTGATCAAATATATGGATGATTAAATATTATAATGAAGAGATGTGAAATTTGATGATATGATATAAAAAATTAATCCAAACATCACATTCAAATGCACTAATAAAAATTTAATTTATATGAATAATTTTATAAGATATGTGTCGAATTTTGATGAATAATGAATTTTAAAAAATCACAATTATTGCACTGTCACATGTCGATGTTTCTAAAAAATACAAAATGAACACCGGTGCGTGTTAGTTACTGTGCACTGGTGCGTTTGTATGATAACATGCATCGGTGCATTTCTATGACATATGGGCACCACAAAAATACCAATACCAATTAGAACGACCGATGCACTTTAGTCACTGCACCCTCGGTGTGTTTGTATGCTAATGTGCACTGGTGCGTTTCTACAATTTATGGGCATCGCACAAATACCAATACCAATTAGAATGCCTGGTGCGCTTTCTTCACGACTAGCACTCATCTGGTCCAATAGGAATTTCATGCACCGGTGCAGTTTTCCTTTAACATCCCAGAGCATTTTTATAACTTAACGACCCAATGCGTTGTATCACCTATAGGGCACGGTGCAATTTTATACCTTAACGACCTAGTGCATGCACCTTCCATTGTCCCGGTGCGAATGTCTGGCTGACACACACCGAGTCATTGCTAAATGCCCTGGGGCATCCGAAATTTGTTTTCCGTCTGTGTGATTGATAGGTTTACAGTATCGGTGCATTCATGGTACAACACACCGGTGTGTTGACACCTTATTAGCGCACCGATGAGAAAAACATCTGTAACAACACTTGGTCACCCAGTTTTTTTTGGTTGTGTTGAAATTCCGTTAGAAGCTTTGCCAAAACCTCCATTACCGAAAACGAATGTTGTAGAAAATGTTTTTTTTGAAAATTTTGGCCAATTTTATCACACTAAAAACCTCCTTTATAATCTCCAGTAGAGGGTATTTTCCTTATAGTAGTAAGGAGCCTAGAGTTTGTAGGGTAGTAAAACAATGTACACCATAAAGCACATTTCTTTTGAGAAAAGCGCAGCAATGGAGGGATGAATTATTTCTTGACCATAATCATGAAAGAACTAATGAAAGGTGGGGTGAAATGGCTATACTTACTTATTTTCAACCATGTGAACACTGTAGCAGAGTTGAATAAACCCTTTGCAATCGCTCTTGACCTCCAATGCACAAAACACAACTTCACTAGAAAAAGTGCAACGTTCTCCAGAAAGGCGCAATGCCTTAAGGAAAAGCGCAGTGCTGCACCAGAAATTCGATTTATTGAAGTAAAAATTTAGTTTTTGAATTTCACAAGTTTGGAGCTCAATGCTGAAGAGTAATAATGAATGTCTTTTGGTCCTTTAGGGCCTTTTAAAATTGTATTAAAATCATTAAATGATCATGGAACCACATTTTCATTTTCAAAATTAACCTTTCATTTGCTTTTTAGTTTTAACCTTGAAACTTGATTATTTGAACTTTGAACTTTTGGTGGCTTTGGAACATTGAAATTCTTCCTGGAACCTTCAAAATCTACTGCTGGAACTTGAGAATTTGTAGCTACTTGGAACTCTGAAGTACTTATTACAAATTAAGAACATAAAATTACATATTTTCTTTGAAATCAAATTTATTGATGAAATTACTTTATTGTCACTCCTCCACTTGTTGGACTTGATGCATGGAATGATGATTTTATGACCTGGGAACCCTAAAGACATAATGGAGACTCTGGACTGAATGAAACCATGATAAATATGATTGTAATGATGATGAAATTTTTTGAATGATGGTACACTTAGCTGAGAGGTGAAATGAACGAACAATTAGTAAAAATTTTGAAGGAGTAAAAAAAAACCTAGATCTACATCTAGTGACCAAATTTTTGCATGATGACCTAATGAAATGACAAAAAAATTGACTTAAGGACCCTATTAGAACATTATAAGAGTCCATTAATAAATGGTGATAGGATGTAAATACTAACACTAACATTGGCTCTAGCCGGGGATGGCAACTCCTTGGAGGTGTCAAGAATACCATAGACCAATTAGCCTAACGATTGGGCATGGAGTCAAAAGTAAAAGACGAGACTCGATATTGAAAACTAACTAAAAAACTGAACTGTAGACTAACTACAAGCTTTATTGGAGGATACTATTTAAAACAAATGCTGAGAATTCAGTTTATTCATCGCACCTACTCTAAGTGATTCGTACATCACCTGATCAAGTGAAATGGAAAAACCAATGAAACCATATAAGAATTTTAGTTGAATTCTATACAAGTGCTTGCTCATGAGAAAAAGGGAAAACTACTGAAAGGAAACTCCCATGAAAACTTGTCAACAGATTGAATCTTAATGAAATTGAAAAGCATGAGCTCACCAACTGACCTAAAGAATGTTGCAAAAGGATTTTCATAGGAATACATATTAATTTCCAACCCATATAATACATTAAGTCTCTTCTCTAGGTAGTCTTTGTACCTTGATTTTAATTTTTTCCCAACATCTGTGCTTTCCTCCCTTGATGACTACAACAAGTTGAAAAAATGATCCTGAAACTCGTGAATGAATAATTTTTCCTGATGATCAACAAAAAAAAAAAGAATCTTATTCATTACTCTCCTTATATGACTGCAAATTTTTACCTGAGCCTTGTAATGGGACTCCTGCTAAACAAGACAATGAAGTCAGCTTCCAGACCGAAGTTTTATCATCTATTCTTTGAAGCTCATAACCAACTAATGGAGAAGGAATTTGATTACAAATATGATTCAAAACATTAGCTATTGGATCATGGAGAACTTAAGAATACTGTTGCAACTTATCATACATTGGTTCCAATGATATTAGATGATTTTCTATAGGCTTCTAATTCTTTATTTCATAGATATTATCAAAATTTCTCTTGAAAAATTGAAATGAGTCAAAACTTAGTGGTAAAGAATCATCCTGCATCAATTCATAATATGTTTCAGGCTCTAAGCTTTCATCTATGATTTAAAACTCAATGTAAATTAGTGGCTGGGATTGTGAAGCGAAATAAGCTTGCATATCACAAGTGACCTCCTCGACCAATTGATGAGAAGGATTCCCATTTATACTGATGACAACTCGCTTATCTACTTGCTTATAGTTTTCTCTTATTTTCTCAAATGAGGAGAAACACAAGGGTAAGGAGTCCTGATCAAGAAGTTCATTTTGTTCTTCATGCTCAATATAGAAACTACAGACTGTTGATTTCTAATATTGTGAAAGTTTTCTCTCAGAAATTTAAATGAAGTGAAACTCAAAGTCAAAGAGCTTTTACTTACTTTGAAATTTTCTGCATTCTCTTCATCGCTGTCATGATTGATATGTATATGCCGAGTGCTATATTTGAGAAGTTCTAATTGAACTTCTCCCTCCCAAAAACATGTCGATGATTGCTTTGAAGAGTCAGCCTCAATTTTTACAACATAATCATCATCATACTGATCATACTTGGGTAAATCATCAACATAAGTAATGTCATCAAACATACACATGATATCAACATATTTATTCTCCTCTATTTTATCTACAAATCCATTTTCATGATTGCCCATAAATGAATACAAGCAACAATCATTTTCTGATGTATGGTAACTAGGATTAGCAAGAAAATTTTTAGGTCCAACAACCTCTTCTTCTGTAATAAGTGGGACATGATGTTTTTGAACAAAAAATTCATCTCTCATGGTGATATTTTGCATTACTTATTCCATGGTACTTACCAAAATGTTGAGCTTTACTTCTAAATATGCCAGGTCTTCCTTTTCTATGTTCCTCCTTTCTTCTGCCTTCAACTTTAACCTTTTGACTAGAAAATTAGCTTCCACATCTATTGCATTGTCCTGCATTTTTTTGAGCATTGTAGAATTCCTTTCTCTCAATTGAAATTCCATTTCCGGATCAAAGGCATATGGGTAGTGTAAGAGAGTTGAACCAGGAGGTGGTTTTATATTAGCAGGGATTGAATGGTATACTTGATTAAACATAGCTGAAATGTGTTTCATTGTTTCTCCTTGCCATATTTTTAAATGATTATATTCTTCTAAAATCATAAAATGATTCCTCTTGATCACCCATTTATCAAGGAATACTTTCACAAATTTATGGAAATAAAAAATTCTTGCAAATGGAAAGTTTTTGAACCATTCCTTGGCTTCGCTTCAACTTCATCAACCTCAAAAATATCAAGAAAACTTTCAAAACCCTGAGTGTGTTTCTCAACAGTGATGTTACCATGTTCTCCGTAAAACCTGGGAAGATATTTGTAATAGTTTTTTCAGGGAAATCATGGAGTATATGAGGTAAGACGAGTGGCTTGTATCTATCTGGAATTTTACAAGGTATAGGAGTATGTACAAAAGCTATAAGAGTAGTCTTGAGTCTCAAATCTGCATCTTTCCTATACACCTTTCTAGACCTTTTTCATTCACCCGAACCTTCTAAGTTGTCAATATCATTGCATATTAATTGTAAAAGAGCATCTAAAATGGTTTTTAACTATGTTTTGTGTCTGCTGTTTGATTTAGATTTTTTCTCATTTAGCTGCGGAATCTTGCCACTTTCCGCAGCTGCTGCAACTTTCCGCAGCCATTTTGTGAAAGTCTATGTTGCAGGTGTCTTCAGGCAAATCGAGCCACATGGGCAAGTCAAAAATGATGTGGACATGGATCGTGTCCTATTGGCTCGGGAAAATTCACCTAAGGAGGCTGTGGTCAAAGGTGGCCAAGTGGAAGTCAACCGTAGAGTCCCACGGTGACAGGACTTTGTTTCTCATCACGTGAAGATTTGTATGACCGTTTCTAATTTACGGGAGACACATCAACACCCGTACACGGCTCCATAAGCCGAATCCAACATCCACTCTTCATAGATTTACTCCTCACCACGGCCATGATGCTGGATCTCTGGACGTGATGGTTCACGTGTCTCTATCAACACAAACTTTAGGGAATTATTTATATCACCTTTGTTATAAATAACGCGTTTTCATACGCATAATAGTTAGCCTCCATATAGCTCTGTAATGTAATTGCGTTGCCACTGTGCTGTAATATCATTTCTCTGTTATGACTGCATTTTAATATATAAGAAGACTCTGTTTCCAAGCGTAATTCGTATTTGAAGGCCGTTGCCCGAGGTCTGTGCAGAGGGCCCCTGCACACGCTGAGGTTTTGTGCATTACTGTATAGTTTCTTGTTTCGTTTCTTTAAATTCATTGTGCCATAATCATTCATGTGTTTATACATTGCATCTTTCATGGTATTTATGCTTCATCTCTGTTCATAATCTTTCATGCTTTACATTTTACTTTTGTCCATAATCTTTCATGTTTTATGTTGTTGTTAACTGATCAGTGTTCTTGTTTCAGATTACAATAGGCAGCCCGGGCACTTGCACATCTTTTTATAATGACTAATGACATGGAATCAATATTTTCCTTCTGCTAATTTACTTTTCTTAGTTTTTGTTTAATTCCAGCACTGTTTGTTTATTTCAGTCTTGCACATTTGCTTCAGTAGTTAGATTTAGATATATTAAATTGCTCATGTCATTTTCAGTTACCTCCGAAAACCATAGCTGGACTAATGGTGAGGGATTGAAGTATGAGTGTGTAGTTTGATATTAGTTTACTTTCTTCAAGTTAGATATATTAAATTGCTCATGTCATTTTCAGTTACCTCCGAAAACCATAGCTGGACTAATGGTGAGGGATTGAAGTATGAGTGTGTAGTTTGATATTAGTTTCTTTTTCTGCAAACTAGATATCAGGTTGCTCAAGTTGTTTATGGTTACCTCCAAAAGCCATAGCTGGACTAATGGCGAGGGATCAGAATATAAGTTGATGTAATTTGATTTAGATTTACTTTGTTGCAATTCTTGGATTTCTTTAAGCATAGTTTCTTTTATATTTGGACAGCAGCAAGGATAATGAGTTTCATGATCAGTAGTTCACTTTTGTTTGACTAGAATAGTGATGCAATTTCATTTTCTTTGAAGAATTAATTTTTTCATTGTGTGTTTTAAAATTATTTTGAAGTTTGGAAATCATTAGAAGGACATCATTGTCTTGAATATTTGTCTCCATACTTGTCTTTTAGAATTTCATAAAAATCCAAAAATGACAAAAAGTAAGAGATAGGTTATCTTGCACATATAGTGCGCCACACTTCATCAGCTTACGAATCCCGGATTGATAAATTAATGTAGCAATTTAGGACACACTAAATTTACCAAAATTTTTGGCACCGTTCCCGGGGAAGTGTAACTAAGTAGCCAATTT
>JAXQQM020072928.1:0-93332 GCA_034641835.2 Pinus albicaulis | reverse complement strand
CGATCATTTTTTATTTGTTACACGGTAATTTGTCACCGTCCCTACCATTCCCCGTCCCGCACAATGGAGGACCCATTTTGTGACCTGTGAACATTGTCATGCCTTGAAAACATCATCAATGCATTCCTCTAAGCATGAGCTTCAATTTCCCTAAAGACATCTCCTTGCAAAAAATCATAAAAACATCTCTTTTTGCATTGGCGCGGGCAGACAGTTCACCACTCGCGCCAATGGGGAAAATCCTACAAAGAGGCCGCGCCAACTGGCGCTCTGTCCCAGAGCAGTAGTCGCGCCAACCAATTTAAGGAGTGTTTTTTAAATAAAGATGGCGGAAGTTGAGTTTCAACAAACTCAAAAACCATTGCCTATCTTGAGTTGGGAGGTTTGGCTGCGGGAGTTCTATGGAAGGGAAGTAGTTTTGCCACCTCCCATGGAACCTTCCTTGTTGATAGGGCCAATCCCATAATAATAGGGATCCCAACTCCCTCCTTCCCCATCTATAAAAGCCTGCTCAATTCCATGGAAAGCTAGTCTTGAAGTGCCTAAGCTTTGAATCTCCAAATTCCCAAGAGCCTTTGTGCCGTAAGAGCCCTCTTTCTTCCCTTAAGGCCGACTCAAGTAAGGAGACTATTGTCGAGAGACTCAGGAGAGGTTTTCCCTTTCCCTGGTGAGCTTTGCGAGACGTGAACGACTGGAGACCCATCCGAAGGAGACCACGACGTCAGAACTTTGGTTGTAATCTCTTTCGATTGATATTTAATGAATGATTACGATTATGGTTCCACTCTGTTTTCAATGATGTTAATATGAGTAATATCCTTTCTGACTGATATTTAGTTACGTATGCCAGATTTTATGCTTGTATATGTTTGTTTCTTGCATGTGCAGGTGTCCATCCGCGGAGATCGTGGAGGATTGTGATCTGCCGAGGCTGAGGAACGGGAACGCTCTCTTCTTCGGATCGTAGCATTGGATTCCAGGTAGGCTTCCATCTTTAGTCTTTTCATTCGTAACTAGGAACTTGCGTCGTAACATTTTTTATTGTTGCTAGACCCCTGCTGGGCTAGTAGGGATCGCCTCTGTCCGCAGAGGGGATTTACCTCCTCAACAATTTGGCGACTCCGCTGGGGAGAGTCTAGACTTCATTGTCTCGTTTGTATTGTCTCGTTTTGATTATTTTATGTTTTTCCTTGCTTGATGAGCCTTCTGGGTTGGGTTCTTTTGCTGTTGTTTACTTCTTGGTTTGCTTAGTATGCATTGATCTGCTTCTGGAGTAGTTCTTTTTCTTTTTTGGCTGAGAAACTCGACTGGCGCGCTTTTTAGCTCGACAGTCGCGCCAATTGGCGCATGTTGCTTTTGTTTAGCCCGCGCCAATTGCTTTCTGGTGCCAGTTTCAGCCTTACAGTCGCGCCACTCCTGTAAGGTTTTTGAGTTTCCTCATTTTTGAGCTCTCTGGGTTTGGTCAGTGTTTTTCTTCTTGATTTCCCGACTGCCTGAGTGTGTTGGAGTCCTGTTTGACTGGGAATTCACCTCTGTCCTTTGGTTGTTTGCTTTTATCTATCGATTTCATGTTTTGAGCCCTAGGGCATCTAGTGGCTTAGTGTATCGAGCCCTCCTTGGGAGTTTTGGTGTTTCGTTTGTCCGGTCAACTTCCTGATTGATTCTCCACATCCTCTTAGTAGTTGTTCATTGTTTTGTTGCGATTTTTGGGTGATTGTTCATTCCTTCATTCAAATTTTGTTTGGTCTTGCATTGGGCCTAGATCACACAGCCCATTGGAGTCCTTGAGTCTTTTCTTGGTTTTGAGAGACTTTGGTCGATTTGGGATCTGATTGCTTGTGTTGTTGAGTGAAATTTGTTTGTTTTTCTCTCTTGAATATCGTTTCTCAAGTTGTTCCGTTTGTTTTCAGTTTGTTTAGTGCATATTAGCTATCAAACGTTGAAAATTACAAAAAAATCTCTTGTGCTTTTGGTTGAATTAGTGCAAATTGTAATCTTTTCGATTTTGCTAGTGATTAGTGATTTGAATGAAAAGTTTTCAATTTCATTAGTTGCATTAGAGATCTCATTGTTTGTCTTCCGATCATTTCATTTGTGTAAAAGCTCTCAACTCTTCTGTAACTAGTTTTCATCGAACGAAATGTTGGACTGTGGCATGTAGCTTTGCATTTAGGAGTCTTTTAAGACACTACATACGATAGGGCCTGAAAATTGAAACTTAATCGAAGATCAACTTTAAAATCTATCCAATTAACCTAAGGCAACATTGAAATCTAACGAAACATATTTAGAGGTCTAGGCTAGAGACGTGTTCCGGCGTCTTTAAACCTAGCAGCTGTCGTTCGCCTTTTGGCTTTAGATAGCGCTAGTACGGACTTGTGCTCCCCGTACCGTCGCGTATATAAAGGGAGACCCCTCTAGGTTTTCAATCATTTATCCACAGGAAGCCGAGTCTGCCGCCCTATACCCGTGATACACCGAACACAGCATTCGGGGAGATTGCCTGCACGTACGGAAAGTCCTTGGTCGATTTATGTTTCATTATTGAAACCAAGGTGTATATTGCAGTTCACGGATATTTGGTACACCCTTTGTGCCTAGTTTTTCCTGAGCAGTCATTTGGTCTTTTCTGACTCCCTAAACTTGAAAATACCGTCGAGCGCTTGTCCTTTCACGCTTGTATCAAATCTGAAAGAGATAGAGTCATATTTCTATTGTTTCTCGACTCTTAAAATATGAAACGATAGAGTTTCTTACTTTTCAATGTGGTAAAAATTAATCACCCATGATTACACGCCCGCATAGATAGTGCTTGTTGACCGTTTGATCGTGTGTCTTAACTCGTTTTCAGCCCGTGTGTGGTTTTGAGTTTTGATGGCAACTTTTCCAGAGTTTACCAACCAAGGAATCCCCTCAGAAGGGAATCCTGGTCATTTTCCTCCTTTCGGGAATGTTGGTGCTCCTTACATGGCAACGTTGTCCCTTCCTGGGTTAACTGTTGGGTTGCCTGTTTGGTTGTTCTCAACCTCTGTAGTCCCGAATGTCTCCACTACTGTTCAATCAGTTCCTCCGCCAGAACAACATCATGTTGATTCCAAAGTGGACCTCTCCCCTTCTTCGACTATTTCTCTGTCCTCATCTTCTACTTCGCCTGGTGAAAGCCTGGATTCAAGTAACTAAGTGGCTAAGAAGAAGAAGAAGAAGAAGACAAAGAAGAAGAAGTCCGATAAGCGGGAGGCTAAATGTACAACTACTATCTCTGAGATATCTCCTCTTGATAAACCTTCCAACCCTCCACGGAAAGTCAAGTTCCCTTGCCTATTGTTCACGGGAGACCATCTTCTTCGAGACTGCCCTGGCATTGCCAAGGTGCTCGAAGTATGGTCCAACGGTCGCCCACCATTGCCTTTGGCTTCCGGGAGTCAGGTTGGGGGCACGTCTTCAGCTGGTGCTGATAAGGCTCCTAAGAAGCAGGGTAAGATCACCAATCCCTGTAAGTTGTGTGAAGGGCACCATGCCATTCACCTTTGTCCTTATATGGATGAAGCCAAGCGAGTTTTGGACAACCCGACTGGTTCTACACCACGCCTTCCACCTGGTTATAATCAGCTTTCTTTGAGTCCTCCGCCAGCTGATCTTACGATTGGTCAAGAGTCATCCTTGGTCGATCCCACTCCCCCAGAAATTCAAATTCACGAATCCGTCCCTAACCAACCATTGGTCGTAGGATCGGTTGAACTGGCCCCGTCCACGGTGCACCAGGTCTTTTCTGTCGAGAGTGGACCTCACACCCCCCATGTCCTTCTGATTTCTTCAGATTCTTCAGACTTGGAGAAAGATTCTCCTGTCCCTGTACTTCAAGAAGTTGCTCCTCCGCCTCCCAAGATGGAGGCTACGGAGGATATTCCTCCCGCCTTCGAGATGGAGGTCATGGAGGATGCTTCTTCTACCGTAACATCAGGGGAAGACCTTCGCTTGTCGATGGTAGCCCCTCCGAGTAGTTTGGTCGCTTCCTTTGACTGGAATCGATTTGCAGGATTTTGCCTTCCATCTTATGTGCCTTTCGAGATCACAGTACAGGCTTTGGTCTGGTTGTACCCAACACCATTATAGACGAAGGTGCCTCTGTTAGTATCCTGTCTTCAACTACCTGGCAAGCTTTCGGTTCGCCGCCGCTTGCGCCCGTTACGCAGAATCTGTTGACATTCAATAGAAGAATGAGTCAACCGTTGGGGATCCTTCCAAGGTTACCTGTTACTTTGGGAGGTAAAACCGTCCATATGGACATGATGGTCATTCCAGGCCCCTTGGATTTCAATCTACTCCTGGGGCGTGATTACACCTATGCCATGGGAGCGCTCGTCTCCTCCCTCTTTCGTGTGGTCTGTTTTCCGCATGAAGGAAGGATTGTGACCATTGATCAGCTTTCGTTCTTTGGTCCTAATGTGGCAGCTGGTCCGCCATCACCCCCTCCTGGTTTTTATTCACCCGTTGTATTTGCTCCACCGCAGGTCAACTATGTGTCTACCTACCCTGTGCCCGTACTCAGTGAAGACGCCGTTGTGCATAATGTACTGGGGGCATTGGGTCCTGACTTCCAGGATGTTTTCCTTCCATTGGGAGTGGAACTCTTGGAAGCGCCGCCTTCTTGTTCATTTTGATGTAAGTCGGTTAGAGCATGGTTTCTTCCCTGTGTCAAGCTATTTAAAAAATGAAACCAAGTTCTCAGAGCATAGTTCCTCCACTTGTGTCGAGCTCCTAAAAACAATGAAACAAGCTGTTTGAGGACAGTTCTTTTAAGTGTGTCAACCTCGTTAAAATAATGAAACACGAGCATGTTCAATTCGACTTTTTGTTTTGAACCTTCGCTCCATTTTCAATGGACTAAAGCTTGGGGGGCATGCACCTCGAATTGAGACACCATGCTAGGGGGCATGCCCGTCTTCCTTATTTCAAGCATAGTTTGCATATGTGTGTGTTCATGTGTGCTTTTAAGCTTGCGTAAAAATGAAATGTGTGAGTAGATACATTGTGTGAATACATTTCGCATTGGGTCGTTTTTTATGTAACTGATACATTAGATTACATTTGTATTAGACATTCGCATGACATAAAAAAACATCATCACATGTAAAAGATCCATTCAAAATAGTCATATGTATATATATATATGTGTCGAAATGTTTACATAGAGTGTGTCACATAAAATTAAAAAACATACATATTCGTCTTAAATACATCCGGAGACGATACGTCTCTCAAAAAATAGGTGTGGTATAAATCCTAAGAGCTAATCCGCATGGTGCTCATGATAGCACGTGACTGCACGCACTAAGCGTCTCAGGATTCGGTGGATCCGACTCAGAACTCCCACCGTGTGGCGCTGGTATGCCATCGGTACGTCTGCCAGCCGAGCATAGTCTGGGATCCCGTGGGCAATGCCCTCGAGATTTTGGATCAACTCCTCTCCTCCGGTGCCCTCTCCCTGAGGATCAGGGGCGAGTTGTGTCCTCCGGGAGATTGGAGACATCCCAACTGGTCTCTCAGGTCCCACATCTGCATGCATATATAAAATGTGTTAAGACGAATGTGTATTAACAAAAAAAACATAAAACATGAAATCAAAAAATGAGGTCTTACCCAACTCCTCGTCCCAGTCATCTCCTTCTGGTAGTGGGAGATCTGGGTCCCCGGTGAAGTTAGTTCCTGCATAGGGCCAGTCTTCCATGAAAATCAGCTAGCGCCGTAACCACCTAAATAATTCCGGCCTCCAGGACATCTGTTGGCCGCCTCCAGCTCTGGGCATTAATGCTGCCCAGCGAGCCATTCTTGGCTCTCGTGGTACCAGATCTGCTACTGCGGCCCCTTGGCCCTGGAAGATTGGTAAGCGTTCCAGAATGAACAATACCAGGATGGAACCATAACCGAACTGTTTCAGTTTACCCTGTTTGCATTTCGTGAGCTGCCTTTTCATATTGATAGTTACTGCTGTTGCCCAGTCAAACAGCAGGGGACTCATGCATTCTGAGGCCAGCAGGAGTTGGGTCTTCGTGGCCTCGTGCGGTGCCTGCGACCCAGCAGCCCGCGTGATGGTATGGAGGACCACTCTCAATGCCAGATCAGGGATAGTGTGGATATCCACTTTCTTGCTGCCTGATCCCATTTGTGCTCCTTGGCACACTCGTGCCATCACTTCTTCCATCTTCTCCCCAGATGGTCTGCTTCCAGTCAAGACAGGGATCGGACCTCTGCGGGACAATCCGGTGATAAAATAAACATCAGAAACCTCCAGCTCTAATACCTGGTCTCGTAACCTGAACACCTGTTCATGTTCATCCCAGATACTGATTAAATACTGGAGGAGCTCGGGCTGAGCTCGTAGACACGGTGTGAGGAAGAACTTTTTCAGCCCACAGTTTCTAAGGGCATTCATGCAAGCTTGAATTTGCATGGCTTGTTCATCCTCTTCTCCATGCTCTCGTTCTTTCCATTCAATCGCCATTTTGCTTGATTACCTGCATTCATATGGTCATAAGCCCTTGGTTAGATCTCTGATAGGCCTCAAATTCCATGAAATTTGGTTTAAATGTCGAAATTTTAGGCGGATTTTTAGGTTCGGCCGCTGGCGCGGCTGTTTTGTGAACAGTCGCGCCACGTGGCGCGAGCCCTTTGTATAAAAGAGCCCATTGGCGCGGGTACGTGCCCGATACCCGCGCCAATGAGCGCAGCCCTAAAATTTTAAAAGTGGCCACATAGAACTGATTTTCAAGGGAAAATTATCAAAAAATGGATGAAAATGAAGAGCAAGGGAGCGCCTCTTACCTGTAGCAGACGAGAAGCTGAATGGTTAACTAGATTTGTCGCAATCACCGTCAGAAGTTTCTGCTCCAAATGGACCACTGTTGCTTTTTACCAAGGTAAATAGTAAATGTAATTTTATTTTTACCAATTTGACATATTTATAACTTTTTGACATAAAATGAGTTGTAAAAAGTCATTTTTATCAAATATTTTTATATGTTATGTCGAAAATGGATTTTACGCTTGCTTGGTATGTGCAGCAGCAGGTTTTTGCGACTTTAACGATGGAAACGAGTTGTATTTTATACTTTTTCGGACTCGGTAAATACATGAAAAAGTCACTTTGGAGTCATCTTTCAGCTCTTTTCTGACTCTCTAAACATGAAAAGATTGCCGAGGCCCTTGTCGTTTCGATCTCGTTAAATTGGACACGAATCAACATCCACCCAGTATAAGTTTAACCCTTTTTCGGGCTGGGATGGATTGATTACGAAAAAGGAATACCCTAGCCTATCGCGACTAGGAGGTTTTCCCGGATATTGTTTTCTACATTTTCGGATCTGGGGAACTATTTACGAAAAGGGACCTGTGGAGTTTTCTTTTCTGCTGTCTTTTCAAACTCTCTAAACATGAAAAGACGCCGAGTTCTTCCTTTGTCAGACTCGTTAAACCCTGATGACATCGGATCTAGTCGAAATGACGTTCTCCGAGTTTCTCCTTCCTGGGACTCGTTAAATGCACCAGGATGGATTCGCCCGAAGGGCGGACTTATATCACAAGCATATGCTATCCCCTTCAAGCTTGTTATCAAAAATAATTGGGGTACTCGCCAGAAATGGTGGTGGAAAAATTGAACCATCGTCGTTGTCGTCGGCAGTATGTCGCTCTTGAACATGGCACTTGTCTGCATTCGTGTCGGGTTGGGGACATCTCATCTCGTTTCCTCACTTTGCCTCCGTGGGTTTGGATAATCCTTTTTGACCTCTCCTCTGCTCATTGCCTTGTCACCATGACCTCTGATCCGTTGATGTCAAATACTGCCAAGTCCACTGTCGTGCCGTTTATATGTTCAAGAGAAGTTGGCCTCTGCGAATATCAACCTTCCTCTAATTCTCATACGATCCTGATTCACAACAAAACATCATGTTCCTCTGTCTCGTGTCGATGATGTGGGAATCATTATGGCCCACCTTCGATCAAGGTCACTTCCTGTCGACATCAGCTCATTATCCAGGAAGCTAATCTAGAGACTCCTTTATGGTACCTTGGAGCCTGCATGCCTCAATGGCAGGTTCGTCGCATTCGACGTGAGGTTTTCATCATTGGCCTCCGATCGAGTGATTCTGCGGGTGTTCGACGCCAACTCATTGATTCACACGCCATAGATTGTACCTGTAGTACCTTGAGGGCCATTGTCATTATTGGTGGTTCCTCTCGCGTCTGTTAACAGCTTTCATCATTGGCTGGTAATCAGACGATGTTCTTGCATGTTCGACTTCAGCTCACATATTCGCATGCTCGAACTTGTACTTTTTTTGGGTCGAGATGGAGCGCAAGACCCTGGACTGTGTCTGTTGTAATCCAAGTTGTGATTGTGGATTATTATCATTATGTATATGACTCGCTGATTGGATGGCTGCGACCATACCTGAGTCTATTTATTTGATCCTCGCTGGATGGCTACGCCCATACCCTGGATCCGGATTATAGTGTACTCTGTTTCGGATGGCTGCGCCCATACCACACATACATCATGTACTTGAGATATCAGTTGTATTTTTCTGCGCAGGTTTTCCGACGGCGGGCCTTCAGTTGAACATGTTCTCGTAAAGCATTTCACCCCTCTCTCTCTCGGGCCTCATACTTTAGGGGCATCTGTTACACAGTAATTTGTCACCGTCCCTACCATTCCCCGTCCCGCACAATGGAGGACCCATTTTGTGACCTGTGAACATTTTCATGCCTTGAAAACATCATCAATGCATTCCTCTAAGCATGAGCTTTATTTTCCCTTGAGACATCTCCTTGCAAAAATCATGAAAAACATCCCTTTTTGCATTGGCGCGGGCAGACAGTTCAGTACTCGCGCCAATGGGGAAAATCCTGCAAAGAGGTCGCGCCAACTGGCGCTCTGTCATAGAGCAGTAGTCGCGCCACCCAATTTAGGGACTGTTTTTTAAATAAATATGGCGGAAGTTGAGTTCCAACAAACTCAGAAACCATTGCCTATCTTGAGTTGGGAGGTTTGGCTGCGGAAGTTCTATGGAAGGGAAGTGGTTTTGCCACCTCCCATGGAACCTTCCTTGTTGATGGGGCCAATCCCACAATAATAGGGATCCCAACTCCCTCCTTCCCCATCTATAAAAGCCTGCTCAATCCCATGGCAAGCTAGTCTTGAAGTGCCTAAGCTTTGAATCTCCAAATTCCCAAGAGCCTTTGTGCTGTAAGAGCCCTCTTTCTTCCCTTAAGGTCGACTCAAGTAAGGAGACTATTGTCGAGAGACTCAGGAGAGGTTTGTCCTTTCCTTGGCGAGCTTTGCGAGACGTGAACGACTGGAGACCCATCCGAAGGAGACCACGACGTCAGAACTTTGGTTGTAATCTCTTTCGATTGATATTTAATGAATGATTACGATTATGGTTCCACTCATTTTCAATGATCTTAATATGAGTAATATCCTTTACGTGATATTTAGTTACATATGCGGATTTTATGCTTGTATCTTTTTGTTTCTTGCGTGTGCGAGTGTCCATCACGGAGATTCGTGGAGGATCGTGATCTGTCGAGGTAGGAATGGGGGCATCTCTTCTTGGTCGTAGCATTGGATTCCGGGTAGGCTTCCAATCTTTGAATCTTTTCATCAAAGTAACTGGGAACTTGCGTCGTGACATTTTTGATTGTTGCTAGACCCTGTTTGGGCTAGTAGGGATCGCCTCTGTCACGGAAGTTTACCTCCTCAACAATATCATTTTATGATCTCTAGCTGTAGTTATGCTCACTATGACTGTGTTGTACTTGTTCTCTGACATTCTTCTATGTAGGAACATTTCATATTTGGCATATGTATTCATGGGAGGCTTGTTTCCCTTGATTATTTGAGTTGTGCCCATTTTTATTCTACTTAATTTCTGTTGATATAATGAATATAATGGCTCGATATTGGTCTCCTATGTTATGTAATGATTTCATTTCTATTTCCATTATTATGTTAAATATTGCTGCTTTCCCCATTTTGGAATATTATAGTGGTATCAGAGAATAATCTTGCTTGAGCTTGTGAATCTAAGCCAATATGTCATCAAAAGAAGAATATCCTCTCACATATAGAGAGAAGATGTATCTCAGAAGAAACTAGAGATATTATTATACAGATGATAGAGAAGACAAGGGTAAAACCCCTTTATCAGGAGGAGATGAGGAGAAGGAGTTCCCTAAAATTGTTCTTCGAACTATGCAAGATATTGCAAGAGAAATAAAGGAGATGAGGATGGATAGACACAAAGAATCCCCTAAATGGTTTCTACATGGAGAAGGCTCCAAAATTTCTCATCACTGGATTGATAAACCAGTGAAACAACAGGTTTCCCAATGCTCTACAATGCCTACATTTTTAGCAGTGGGAAATGAGGGTTTCAAGAACAAGAAACTTTTGAAGATTATTTTCTTGAGTATGAGTCTCAATCTTAGAGATTCAAATACCATTTGAGCTTTTAAGATTTTTTTCAAATCAAGGAAAATATGAGACCTCGACATCAAAATAGATGTGGAGGATTCATATAGAATCATGATCTTCACCAGACTATGGGTAGATTTTTCTTACCGACTTTTGATGGGTCATCAAAATGCACTACCAAATCATGGGTATAGAAACTAGACATCTAATTCCAGCTGAACCAAGTACCAAAGATGGAGGCCATCAAAATAGCAGCGATGCACCCTGAGGGTGAAGCACATGATTGGTGGTTTCATGGAATTTCTACATTGGGTCATGCCAATGTGACTGCATATTCAAAGTTCACAAGGAGGTTGGTGGAGAGGTTTAATCGAAGAGACCTAGAGGCACCTTTAATTGGGATAGCTAAGCTCAAACAATCAGGTAATCTAGAAACTTATATTTCTAAATTTCTAAAAATTTCTTTTATGGTTCCTGATTTATCTGTAACAAGGAGGGTCTATATGTTTATTTCTGGGCTAGAACAACCTCTACATGGGTTGGTTAAGTCTACCAAACCCACTACCCTTCAATATTCCATTTAGAGGGCTAGATATCTACAAGATGCCTTGCCAAGAGCAAAGGAAGCATTTCAACAAAAGGCCACTTTCCCATCAAAGAGAAAAGATGAGAAGGCTCATCATTAAAAGGAGTGCCAAAACAAAGTACCTCTTATTGATGATGTCCAAAGAGACTTGAGGAGAAGGAATATTTTATTCACATGCCAAAAATCATGGGCACCCAGACATAGATGTGCAGCAAGAAAGGCACACTATATGGAGGTATTTTTAGATGATGAGGAGGAAGAAGAAAAGGAACCAGAAGGAGGTCATAGTGTTGGGATAGTAGGAGAGGATTCACCACCACCAAGAGGTGGGAATGGAGCATTTGATCCAATTGGAGGGGCCCTTGCATCATTAAGAGGAGTACCCAAGTACTTGACCTTGAGGTTTCGAGGTTCCATTCAGGATCAGAGGGTTTTAGTTTTGATTGATAGTGGGGCTACCCACAACTTTATTGATGCCCAACTAGTGCAAAGGAGGGAAATACCAACTGATGACTTTGAGGGATTTTCAATTTTGGTCCCAGGAGCTAGAATTATGCAATGCGTGCATTATGTTCCATATTTATCTATCACCATGGGGACATATACATTGACTGATCATTTTTTTATGGTTGACATACCTGACACCAATGTGATATTGGTTGTGCAATGGTTGATTACACTAGGGAAGGTCACTGCATATTGGGAGACTTTGTAGATGGAGTGGATGGACAGAAAGAGTGGAAAACATCAGATGATTAGGGGCATGCAAACATGTCCTTCATAGACAACTTCCACATAGAAAATAGAGTTGGATTTGCACAGTGGAAGAAAGGACGTAACAATATTATCAGTTATGCAGATGAATTTGGCTCATGAGACATTAATTTTTAGTGGCATTCCACCTGATCGGGAGTTGGTGAGAAATGTATCACAACGTGTTGAACCACTCATAGATCCATGAGGAGTGGGAACATTAGGAGGTCATGATATAGTGCAGAGAGTCTTGGGTAGGCTCAAGGAGGAGGGAGACATTCTCCCAATATCATCATTACCCACTCTCACCTCACATCTTGCGCTTAGAGAGGATGCTTCAGGGAGGGAGGATGGCACCATCATGGTGCAAGGAGACTACTCCTTGACTTTGGAGGCTCAGAAGATGTTCTCACTTAGGAAGAAATATTCCACACATGGTAAAGGATGATGGCCACTCATGCATGCATTGGCTAGACTAAGGAAATTTTGGATGGGTGATAGCTTCCCATGGATGACTAACCTACAAAATCTTCAACCTTTACTTGAGCATGAGGAGCTACAGGAGGAGCAACAGAAGAAGGATATCAACATCCTGGTATGTGACTTTGGCATGGGAGATGTCAAAGAAGGGGGAAACCACATGACATATGTTTTACATGATAGATCATCAACATTGTCACTATGGAGGATAGATCCTTATTGGAGATCCCAACTGTTGTTGGATTTTTCCAAGGATATTTTTACATGCATGATACTTGATGACCAGTTACTAGATGAGGGATATTCAGTAAGAGATGGGGCCATCTACTATCAAATTAGGATATTCTTATCTAGAGAATCCAAGCTCAAGGAGAAGTTACTACATGCAACACATGAATATTTTATCCTCAACCACACTTATTCCATGAGAGCATACCACACCATCATGGAGGGATTCACTTGGGAATGCTTTGAAGAGGAGACACATCAACATATTAGGAGATGCATGGATCATTTGGAGATGGAGGAGAGACATAACTCTTTGATGGAGTTACCACAACCACCTCTTTCCTCTTGGGAAATGAGAGGGGATCTATCTATGAGCCACTACATTAGTGTGATCAAAGTATATGGCAAGGATCACATTTTTATGCATAATGATTTACTTGATGAATATTTGCATTCCCTTACCATACATGTGCAGAACATTTCTCCAAGTGGGGGAACTCTTCCTTATAAAATTCATGATCAACTTTGGGCCATAAAAAATGTTGAGCATGGCCACTCCCTAGGAGGATTTAGGGAGATGACATATCATTCAGGGTGTACTCCATTGGCACCAAACATTACTCACCTTCTCAAAGAATGTGAGAAGACTATGGTAGCAAACAAGTGGTGGGGAAACCACTTATTATATCATGTTCTGAGGCAGTCAGGAGACATACTGTGCTGGTTCTACATGTGGGACTATGATCCTCCTCTATTATTACATATTGCAGCTTATGTATCCTTGATTATGATCCCATACATTGATGATGTTCTTATCATTATTTTGGGCATGCTTGGAGGGAGGATGAAAAGATTGAATGTGCCCATTTGAAGTGAGATTCTCCATGTTTCTTATGCTTCATGCTTCAGGGATAACATTGGGAAAACCATGATTGCTACCTTGGATCTTTTGTTTCCATATGAGGGGAGTCATTGGAATCTCATTAGTATCCGAGAGGAGCATTTCATGGAGGGATTTAATGAGAGACATTTGGTTCATGAGGAAAAATTATCACATGGAGGTGTCACCAAGGAAGGAGGAGAAGAGTTGCAGCACTCACCTTTACAGTCTCTTGAGGACAAGCAACATTTGGGAGGGGAGGACTATAATATTACCAATTAGCTTTAAGCTAGTTGGAATATTAAATTTTGTTTTTGCCTCTTAGTTAGAAGAATAAGAGGTTATGGAGACCCATAATTCTCCTTAGTAGGAATAAAATCACTCCTAATGTGAATGGAGATAATATTATTAGCTTGATTAAGCACCCTTGTGTGTGAAAAGGGGTTGGAGCTTGTAGACTGGGTCAAATTTGACCAAATCAACAATGTTGGTATGGAAGGAGTGGCATTCATTGAGGGACAGTTCAGTTTTGGAGGGAAACTCCATGCATGGAAGTAGTGGCTTTAATGAGTAGTGCCCAAGGTGAAGAATCTCACCAAGAATATAAGGAAGGGGATGGAATCCATAGAAGGCATTATTTGATTATTATTTTGTTCATGGTCTGTATGACTTGTTGCTCTCTTCAGTTGTTTAGCAGAGTCTGTAGTGATATTTAGCACAAGGGTGTTCCCAAGTGGGAATCCCACCTTCATCCTTGGGGGAATTCGAATGCCCACTCAAGAGAAGTATTTGGGATACATTTCCACATTCTGGCATTAGGCCAAGCTCCATATTTCTTCTACAGCGCAATTTCTACTGAGGATTGTGCTGTGTTGCAAGGTGCAGTAGTGGAGATTTGATCTGGGTCATTTCTGAGCTATTTTCAGTGGATGAAGGTTTCCTTCCATTTGGAGGCCAGTAAAGAAGGCCCTTGAGCTTTATTTCTATATTTGGCATCATTACAAGGTGATATTATCCCCTACAATGCAGTTTCAGTCTTGATCTGTGTTATTTTAGGGAAGAATTGCAGGGGTGGTTGCAATGTATGATTTGGGGAGTGGTTTCTTCAATGGAGGGGACAACATTTCATCCAAAGGATCTATTGGAGAAGAGCTACATAATTCTACATCAGCTTCAGCTATATATTCTCATTTAACTTGTTGCAGCAAACCTTCAACCTTAGGGCTGCAACTCATATCTGCATTTTTTGTGTATTTTCCGGAAACCCTCTTGGTTTGTCTTGGAAAGTTGATGTAGAGCCTTGATATTCATGTATAGTATCTTTTGAGGCATATATCAGCCATTTTGTATCATTGTATGATCTCTAGCTGTATTTATTCTCATTATGATTATGTTGTACTTGTTCTCTGGCACTCTGCTATGTAGCAACATTTCATATTTGGGATATGTATTCATGGGAGGCTTGTTTGCCTTGATTATTTGAGTTGTGCCCATTTTTATTCTACTTATTTGTTGTTGATATAATGAATATAATGGCTCCATATTGGTCTCCTATGTTGATGTAATTATTTTCACTGCTATTTCCATTATTGTGTTCAATATTACTGCTTTCCCCATTTGGGAATATTACACTATTGAGCTCTACAATGGAAAAACCCAATGATTATGAAGCTACTGATGATATTTTTATTTAATAAATATAAATTACCCTGAGTCTTAAGATTATTCTAGTTGAGATTGAGCATGCAAATACATTTAATATTAATCCTAATCTATCTCCTAAACAAATAGAGAAACTGGTACAACTACTGAGAAAGTATAAAAGTTCCTTTGAATGGATTGTAAGGACATGAAGGGTATTCACTCTAGTTTATGCACTTTCCATATTTATTTAATATAGGGTTCCCATATTGTCTGACAAACTCAATGAAGAATGAACCCAACCTTGAAATATGTTGTTAATGAAGAGGTTAAAAAATTATTAAATGAAAATTTAATATACCCAATTTCTCATTGGCTATCTCCACTTGGTGTTGTTCCTAAGAAAATGGAAAGTGGAGAATCTGTGTGGAATACAAGGAGATTAATAAAGCTACTCAGAAGGATGATTTCCCATTTCCTTTTATTTATTATGTCCTTGAAACCCTGTTTGGTATTTTTTTTTCATTTATTAACGTGTTTAGTTGTAATAATTAGATCCAAATTGTCTCTGAAGATCAATAAAATATCACCTTCACCTAGCCTTGTGGTACATTTTCCTATAAAGCCCTCCCTTTTAGACTTTATAATACGCCAACAACGTTCCAACAAGTTGTGCTAAATTTTTTCTAACCTGGTTAATGATTATTTGGAAATTTTCATGGACTATTTCACACCATATCGCGGCGAGTTTGAAGAAGCTTTAAGTAATTTTGAGAAGGTGCTTGAATGTTTTATACAAACCCATATTTCTCTCAATATTAAAAAGTTCCATATGATGATGAATGAAGGGATTGTATTGGGACACTCTCTCTTTGTTGTAGGTATACAGGTCGATCCAACAAACATTGAGGTAATTTTAAGGATTCCTATTCCTAAGACATAGAAAGAGGTACATAGATTTTTAGGGGATGTAGGCTATTATAGGCGGATTATATACAAATTTTCTAAAAGAAATTCTCCATTGTTTTCCCTACATTAGAAAGATAAAAAATTCATATGGATTGGCAATTGTAGAAAATGATTTTAAGAGGTGTGTAATAACAACTCCTATTTTACAAATGGACTTTTTTGTTCCACATATCTATATATGTCTCTGATACAACCATTCGGGTTGTGCTACAATAACAAGAAGGGAATAAGCCTTATGCCATCTACTACATCAATAAGAACTTGACTCCTGCATAATTAAATTATATGGTAACCAAGAAAGAATTTCTTGCTTTTGTACATGCTATCAACAAATTTAGACATTATATTACTGGATATCAAGTTATTTTTGCATACTCATCATTCAATTATTTTATTTTAATGAACAAACCAGTTACCAACGGTACAGTTACTAGGTGGTTACTATTACTACAAGAATTTGATATCACAATTACAGACATGCCTAGAAAGGATAATGTTGGTGCTAATTTCCGTTCTAGGTTGCCTAATAGTTAAGATAATCTTCTTATTAAGGATTCTTTCCTAGATGAGTATCTTTTTGTTCTTTCAACTTACTCACCTTGGTATGCAGCTATTGCTAATTATCTTACTATAGGGAAACTTCCACACCACCTTTCTCCTAGGGAGATGAAAAATAATTCAAATGACTATCACTTTCATACATGCCCAGATTATCAAATTAGGAGGTGTGTAAGAGATGATGAAATCCATGAAATTTGAAAGGCTTGTCATGATGATATTTGTCGTGGGAACTTTATGATAGGAGAACATGTCAAAAGGTGCTTAAAATAGGTTATTTATGGTCTACCATATTCCATGATGCAATAAAGTATGTGCAAGGGTGTGATAACTACACGAGGGCTTCACTCAATGGACATATGACATATCACATGCATTCATGGAATACTAAAAAATACCCCTAATTTGACTACAAATTGGAAAATACCTCTAAAAGTAACATTATTCAACCCCCTACCAATAAAAACGCAATACACATTCTCATTTAAAAAAAAAACCCACTTTCACTAGATATTCTATGTATCCATATTTTCATTAAAAAAATTTATACCCCTTTATATTTTTTCATTAACTTTGAGCTCCATTTTTTTATACCTGCCAATATAAAAACCCTTTACCCCCTATTATATCCTCCATATATTAAGTCATTTTTTCCTCAATATATATCCCCCAATATGAACACACATGGTAGAATATTTATGCCCTAGTGAAGCCCCCATGGATAAATTCTAGAGGATGGTCTAAAATATCCGATAAAATGAAATGTAATTATAGCCTCGATTGGAGATAAAGCCTTTTGAGAGATGGGCTTTAGAATTTTTTGGACCAATAAATCCCCCTGTCTTAGCAGAATTCTTATATTTTGGTTTGCATAGATTACGTCACCAAGTGGGTTGAAGCCAAGGCACTTATCAAGGCTATTGAATGGGTTGTTTCAAACTTCCTATTTGAAGACATCTTTGTTTAGTACAAAGTGCCAAAGGATATAGTTAGAGATGGAGGGCCACAATTCCCTTTCCACCTGATATAGGACCTTCTCAAGAAATATAATATCCATCACTGAGTCACTTTTCCTTATCATCCATAGTTTAATGGAAAAGTGGAGATTACTAATAAAGTGCTTGAAATGATTCTTACAAATATTGTGGCAAGTCATCGTCGAGATTGGGATGAAAGAATTCCATAGGTTCTCTGGGATTACATAACTACTTGAAGGAATATCATAGGATTTTCTCCATATGAACTTGTGTATGTTAAGAATTTTGTATTAACTATTGAGTTTGAAATAAACACACTCGAAACTGCTTTTGAGGTGAATTTGGACTTAAATATAACACATAAACACTGTCTAGATTAGTTGAATGAATTGGGAGAGATGCACTTGATTACTATGTAATGTATTGATATCATCCAATAAAAATGTTCCAAGGGGCATGAAAAGTTCATAAAAAAAGTGTTTCAAAACAATGATTAGCCTCTGTTGTATGACTCTAGATTTGAGGATTTTAAGGGAAAAATTTATACCAGGTGGCTAGGTCATTACGAAGTGGATATTGTATTCGAAAATGGGACTGTAAAACTAACAACCATCTAAGGGTCGTAAACACATTTTATTTCCAATGGACATAATCTTTGATTGTATCACTATCAAATATTTAAGGATCATTTGTTGAAATTATCTCATATTCATATCTCAAAGTCATTGAGGCAAAGGAAAAATCCCCCCCGCTTCCATCCATTTAATTTATTTATTTTTATCGTTCAAAAGAAGAAAATAAAAGAAAAGAAATAATAAAATAATATAAATTAAAAATTAAAATGTCTAATTGTTATGTACAATTATGATCTACAGATAAATCAAATTCCCTAAATGTGGTGTTATGCATTTATAACAACAGATTAAAGACTTTTCTATCACTTTATCTAAGAGTAAATAGACACACATAAATATAGAAGAACCTACTTGTGATCAGAGCACTTCATATTCTCCTTCTGCCACTTTTGTTGTAGGCTCCAATCCAAATTAGATCGTCGGATTGATTCCTGCAAGTATAAACAGAGAACAACAAAATATTTTCAATATACATATGTATAATTATCTTAATCAGTTAAATCGATCGAACATGAAACATATATATCATTCAAGAGTCCATTGCATGAGAAATAGAAACATAAATAGATACATACATGGGAAAATGAGCAACGATCTTTATTAAAGAGTTGAAGGGGTAGGTTACACCCAATGATCGATTTGATGTCACCAGCTCCAACATCATCCCAACCTCATCACAATCAACATCTCACCATTAGGATATCACTTCTATCACTCTCTCAATTGAGAATCCAACAATATTTCTTTACCAAAATTATTCCTTCCATATCATTAGGATATGTGCTCAATTTAGAGGGCAACTGAAGGTAGTTTCTCAATCAATGACTTTCTAATAATAGGCAAGGCATGTTCCCAAGCTTAGAGGTTTTATATGGACACTTGGATTCGAAGTTTGACACATATGGACTCTTCTAGAAGGCACTGGCCATGTGGAGATTCTGGAACAATGAGAATTTTGTTCCTAATTGACCAACACACCCTTGAATGTCAGGAAGTGTATTGCAGTGCACCCTTGAATGGAGGGAGCTGCATATGCAACACAGTTAGTTCCCTGAGAGGCAGCTTTGGTGAGCTCATAAGTGATATAACATATACTTCTATCGTTGGATATATTGAAATAGAAGTCATGAATGGTTTTTTCTTGTCTTAGGGTCTGTAGCAATTGAAATTATAGAGGATGATAGACCCTATTTCATTGGTCTTGGGGATGATGTCCAGTTTGACCAGGTCATGGGGTATGATGCCCAAATTGACCTATAACAGATGCCCCCTAAAGCATGAAGTCAGAATAATAATAATATGTTTTGAATGAGATGATTTACGACGTGGTGGGCTAGAACTGAAGCGGAGTGGCTACCTACATCAATATTACAATACATTACATCATGATATTTTCATATTGAGCATTAATTACTGAGGGAGGAATTCCCATGCTTAGCACATAAACTATATAATAGCATGTAAATAGTGCATAAAGTCATATACATTGGAATGTTTCCTAGTACAGACATGCCTATAGATATAGGCCCATGTTTGGATGACGATTTGTATGTAAGGTCACCGTACAGATGATGTGTACAACAATCATGAAATCGTAGCCTAGATGGCTGAAAAATCCATGGTATTCTTATCTCGTTCACTTGATCATTTAGATACAAGTCTAGCCATGCGAATATATAATTTGTAGTCAAACATGGTAAGACATCATTTGATTACCAGCCAATGAAGTGAGTTGTTAACAAACGCGAGAGAACCACCATTGATGTTAATGGCTCTCAAGGTACTGCAGTACATTTCGTAAGGCATGAATAGATGATTTGATGTCAAACGCCAAAAAAAATATTTCGGTCAAAGGTCCGAAAGTGAGGATCTTGTTGATGCTATAACAAGCCTCATGGTACTGGAAGATGATGTTTGTAAGTAAACTTCCTAGATGATGATTTGATGTTGATAGGAAGCCACTTTATCGTGAAACATGAGTTACTAATTTCAGAGACAAAATGTGACTTGATATAGCAATGTTCAGGGATGATTTTCATGAGAATGAAGGTTTATGAGTATTGCAGAAGGATGAGTATTCACTGGATGACTTCTCTTGAACATGTCGAAGACATGGAGATGAGTTGGCATCATTGACCCAAAATCGAAGTGAAGGTATGATGAACCATAGGTATGAATGAACCATCAAGAATATTACCCAACCCATACAGTCACAATGATGGAGTGAAGTGTCATGTTCAAGAGTGACCTGCTACCGTAAAAGTTCTGTTCACTTTCCCAAATTTTCCCCCGTCATCTGTCGACCAACACCTCCTTATTTTCTAATAAGCTTGAGGAGGACAACATATTCTTGATCTATAATTCAACCCTTCGAGAAAATAATGTATCACTATTTAATAATTTAATGATTCTAGCAATGAATGAAGCTCAATTCTTGCCATGATCAACAAGCCCGTTGCTATTTTATTTTATAACGAGCCTAAAGATAGTGACAACCCAGTCCTTTTTCATATTTATAGGTTTGAAAAAGAGGACAAAAGAAAAATCCATAATTAATTTTTCGTAAATTTGTCACTCATATCTGAAAAAGTGTAAAATGATATCTAAGAGAACCTCCTAGCCATGTTCGACTAAGGTTTTCCTTTTTCGTAAATAATCTATCTCAGTTTGGAAAAGGGTTAAACTTATATTGAGTATATATCAATTCATTTACTTTTATAAGCTCAAAAAGACAACTGCTCGGTAATCTTTTCACATTATCAGAGTCTGAAAAGAGCTACAATAAGACTGTAGGGGTTCCTTTTTCACTGTTATCAAAGCTCAAAAAAGAGATAAAAGTGCACTTCAAGTCCTTTTTAATTTTTATCAAAGCTCGAAAAATAAGGATAAAATTATGCTTTGTGGTCAAATCATTCTTGAAATAAATAAGCACGATTAATCCGTTATATCAGTTGCAAACCTATTCAGAACAACATCAAATGGATTAAAATTACTTGTTTCATGATAAAAATTGAATAAAACCATAGTCAAATAAATAAATATGATTTCTAAATAATCAAATGACTAATTAAAAGAGTTTTACTATTCATTTTTACTAGTTGAAAATTACCATTTTCATTTTGGAGCTCTGAACTTGTTTTTCCCCCGAAATTTAGCTATGGTTTGATCCTATTTTCTTTTTCCTTAGAGCGGATTCCACTGATCCAGCCTCATCATGTGATGCTAAGTGTATCTAACCCTAGAGATCTAAGGATGCAGAGATGGATAGAACTGATGGCTAGACATGCATACCAATCATTCATCGTGTTCTCGATTGCATTCTTCACCTGGTTCATGTGACATATTATCGCCATCGATGAGTATGCATATTCAGGCGTTGATTTTAGAGGAGATTTAGACTTAGCTTTACTAGAAGGCTCTTAGTGGGGTGCAATCGATAAGAATTTTTTGACCATGTTTTTTATTTTTTCTAAGGTTTATACATGTTTTTGTATTTTGATGTTTTCCCAAGGCTAAACTAAATTTTTAATGTAATGCATATGTTGGTCGAGTTCAACCAGTGGGAGAGCCACAACATGGGGCAGATGATCCAACAGAGAGGGTCACCGGGAGAGCAGTCCTTTAGGATTTAGATATGGCTGAGACTCTTGCTGAGCTTTGACATCACATGGAGGGGTTGACCTTTAGGATTTCCGGATTGTCAGATCGAAGAGTTACCCATGCGAATACAACGCCACAATATTGGCATTCCTAACCGCTGGATGTGGTTACTGCATAGGATAGCTATATCAGTAGCATGTTATCATGAGCATCACTAGTTTACTTTTGATATGTTGCATACATTTTGAGGTTAGATGACCAATGTGTCTTGGGAACAAATTTTGTAAAAACCTATAACTATCTATCTATTTTCTTTCAGTGTTTTCCTATGTTTATTGCACAATCCTATTCAATTATGTGAATGTGTCTTTACATGTGTTTCAAATGTCTGTTTATAACATAATTCACTAAATAATCAGTTAATGTGTTCAAGTTTATGGAAATGTGTTGATATTGAATGAAATCAAAATGTCTTTCCGAAAGTCGAACTCTTAGGAACATATGATGCAATGTAGGATTTATAACAATATAAACACTAGTAAGTTCTAATACCACAAGTTGTGAGAGTCTAACCTTATGATGATGTGGTTAATAACAAATGAAATGGAATCAGAGAGAAGTTTGATCAACGCACTATACTCAACGATATTGTTTGTAGATAAACCGATACAAATCCATTGAAAACTCACTAACTCGTTGTTCGGAGTGAAAATGGCCCACGCTGTAGAGGATAGATTCTGCGTACTACGACGATCACCATCAGCATATCCAACAAATGGTTCCTAAGATTCAGACATCTGCGATGAAATGTAAAGAAGATTACTAACATCAAGAAAACTATAAAAACCAATTAATACAATAAATGCAAATCAACAACATATATATACAATACAATACAAAAAATTACTATGCTCATGTTTAAGCATAGTAACATTTCAAATACAACCCATTTCGGGGCTACGCTAATGGAATTCCATCGTAATCTACCAACTCGTAGGCACCCTTAGCAAGAACTCTTTTGACAATATTGGGGCCATGCCATAATGGCTCAAATTTCCCTGTACCTATTACATTAGCTTCTAGATCATAAATAAGGACCAAGTTTCCCTCTGAGAAAATGCAAGGCTGGACATGCTTGTTGTATTGTGTCTTTATACGTCTCTTATGCACTTCGTTGGCCAATTGGGCTTCATGACACATTTCATCAAGATGGATGAGGTTAAAAAGACGCGCTTCTTCAACATAGGTGTTAGGTAAAAATTCGATTGCAAGTTTTAATGATGGTATTTCACATTGGATTGGTAATATAGCTTCCATAACATACACCAATTGAAAGGGGGTAAATCCGGTTGTGTTTCATACTGAGGTTCGATATGCCCACAAAGCCGAGTACAGGATCAAATGCTAGTTTTGTTTAAGAACTCCTATCATTCGTTGAAGCATTCGTTTAAGAATCTCGTTAATAGCCTCAACTTGTCCATTTGATTGTGGATAATAAGGAGTAGAACTATCATTTGAAAGTCCTAATTTGGCAGTCAATTCAGTCATCATGTGATTGTGAGAATTCTTACCATGATCTATGACTATAGCCTGTGGAACACCAAACCGTGCAATGACATGATTAAAGAAAAACAATGCAGTTGTTTGTCCTGTGTTTTTGAATGTAGGCATTGCTTCAGCCCACTTGGTAATGTAGTCTACTATGACAATAATATAACCATGCCCCCCAGACGAACAAGGGTTACAGGTTTTGAAGTCAATGCCCCATTTTGAAAATGGTCCCACATAGACAACATGATGCATTGGCATTGGTGGTTTGCGGATTTTACGATCAAATATCTGGCATGCATGAAAACCTATGACCACGAGGATGCAGTCGCAAAATATGGTAGGAAAAAAGTAACCAGTGCAGAGTATCTTTTGTGAAGTAGCATATCCAAACAAATTTCCACCACAGGCCCCAACATGAAAATCATTTAAAACTTTTTCGGCCTCCTCATGAGTGAGGCACCTTCTTAAAATTGTATCGACACCATGACAATAAAGTTTATCACCGACAACCAGATAATCTTTGGCTTGGTATCGAATATGTTGCTGGTTAGAACGAGAGGTATCAGGCCGAAAATTTTGGTTCTGGAGATAAATGATCAAATACACATACGAAGGATTAGATGATCTGATCAGAAATAGAGAGTCGCCAGGAATATATGTTTCCAACGTAGTAGAAGTACCATCAGAGGGAAGGTCACATAGAAGCTCAGCTAAAACTAAAGACTTCTTTGACTTGGATTTGATGAATTCCAAATAAAATTCCTGCAAAATGACAATCCATTTTGAATACTTTCCCACCAGCAATTGACGTGATAAGATGTGACTCATGGGGTTGAAATTTGAAATGAAAATGGTCTTCCGAAATAGGATATAGTGGCAAAATATTTGGACATCTTGAACAACCACCAAGGAAAGCTTTTATATGTATGAATACTTCACTTCCGTATCATTGAGATTACGACTCAAATAATAGATTAGATGTTCTATCCCATTTTCTACTTGGATCAATACCGTAGCAATGGTCATATCAGTCGCAGTGATATATAAGAAATAATCACTATGATAATTGGGGAGATACATTAATGACACCCGGATAAGAGTATCCTTGACAACATCAAAATAAGCTTGTGCAACTTGGTCCCAATGGAAGGGAATCCCATTTTTCAACAGTCGAGTAAATCCTTTCGCCATACCGGCATAGTTGGGTATGAACCTCCTTAGGAAGTTAGCCTTTCCTTGAAGTTTTTGTAACTGAAGAAAATTTGATGGCATAGGCAAATCAAGAATGGCATGGAACTTCAATGGGTCTATCCAAATTCCTTCTTTTGAGATGATGAATCCTAGCAAACAACCATAACCAACACAAAACACACATTTATGTGGATTGAGGCCTATTTTGTAGTGTCGACGGCATAAAAAGATAGCTCTCAAATGCATCAGGTGATCAGTTTGATTTCATGAATGTGTAGGTAAATCATTTAGATAGGGTTAAACAATGTGCTTGATGTCATTGAAAGCATAATCCGTTGCTCTCTGAAAAGTTTCCCTAGCATTCTTTAAACCAAATG
Source organism: Pinus albicaulis (assembly GCA_034641835.2). Taxonomy (NCBI): domain Eukaryota; kingdom Viridiplantae; phylum Streptophyta; class Pinopsida; order Pinales; family Pinaceae; genus Pinus; species Pinus albicaulis. The sequence goes on along the minus strand of JAXQQM020072928.1, from coordinate 68,432 downwards.
GGAGTTCCCGATAAGTGAATGTTCCCTAGGGATAGATGAGCATTGTCTTATATTGGTCCTCTGGGCAGATATTGATTTGATTGTAGCCAGAAAATCCATCCATGAATGAAAAATTTTTGCATCCAGCACAATCGTCAATAATCTGGTTGATAAAGGGAGTAGAATAACTGTCTTTTGGACAAGCAAGCTTGACATCTCGGTAATCGATGCACACTCTGATGGTTCCTTGTTTTTTCATGATATGAACGATGTTGGAAACCCACTTAGTTAGCGGAACAGGGTAAATGAAACCAGCACGCAAATTTTTTTCAAATTCTGCTTTAATGATAGCATCCTTCCTCGGATGAACAGGATGAAGGCGTTGACGTACCAACTTGACATCAAGGTACATATTAATCGCGTGTTAAACGATACTAGTATCTATGACTGGAATTTCCTCATAAGACCAAAAAAATACATCACGAAATTCACAAAAGAGAGAGTGATATTTGTCGAGTTCTAATGGAGAAAAATACACGCTGACATGAATGTTTTCTACAACACTAGGTTTGGTCAAATTATCGATAAAAATGGTTTCTTCAATATTTAGTAAATTTCACTCAGAATCAATTGCATTAATAGGAAAATAATTTTAAAAGAATGTTTTGATCGATGGGTGATATAGTTCACTAAGATTATCTTCTTCATAATTGTGAATATGGGAGCAATGATGATGATCTTCCCATGGTTCTCCTTTTGACATCATGGTTTCCAGAATATTCTCATCTATCAAGAAAGTTGAGGAAAAAGGATCAGATGGATTACCATAATCTAATGAACGATCTACCCAAACGACCAGAGATGATAATTTCGGATTCACCTCCCAAGGCAAATAGATTGATTGCTATGACAGCTCAATTGGGCTGGGCCATAAAAACTCATCCAACGTAACAACTTCGGAATCACCAGTACTCTTCCTTAAGCCAGATGGAGTGGAAGAGATCATGTAGCAGGTCTCTATGCTTGCAATTTCTGCTGACGTTGAAGGCGGTGGTAATGCAAAGGTTCCCATAAGAGTGGAATCCTTTAATTTTCCTACACTAATGTTCTGAAGTGTGAGTTGGGGTGCGTGCACTAACAGAACACTTCCAGATACCTGGGAACTGGAGGCAAAGAAGGATAGTTGATTTATGACTGCGATAACACCTTTATGTGGAAAGGCGATCATTCTAAAATATATAGAAGTGATGGCAGTCATAGAATATACTCATGGCCTTCCGAGTAAAATATTGTATTCAAGGGGTTCGTGAACGACCTCAACTTCAACATTCACTGTTCTTCCCTCTATTTCAACATGTAGGTTATTGATAATACTGCAAGGCTTATATGTACGTCCGTCGAAAGCTTTCAATGTCATTGGCGATTGAGATAGGTGCGACGAGCCAAGTGACTTCCAAATTTTAGAGACATAATGCACGTAGATGCTCCCTCATCAATAATAGTACGATGAACAAGGTGATTGAGAACATTTACTTGGATGGAGAATGCCAATTCTACTAGTAATTGCGACCCATAGCCTGTATGATTAAAGAATACAAGATTAGAATCTGTCGGATCAATTCCACCAATTTCCGAAAAAAAAACCTATTTATGGGAGGGACAATTTTGTAGCACCTCAAGTGCTGACATAGCTAAAGGGGATTGAGCCAAATATTCAACTATATTATAATTTTGAGTAGCTCTGGCTCGAGAATTAAATGTCGATTTATGAACGACTCCCTTCGGTGGCTTGATTGTCAATTCAAGAATAATAGGTGGCGGTATTGATTCTGTAGACAGATTCATTGTCAAGGTAGTAGTTTGATCAGTAGCTTGAATACAGTAATATTTATTATGTGTTGATACCAAAACATCAGTTGATGGCTTCCTAACAGACAACATAAGAACTTGTGAACTAGAAGCTAGATCCGTAGCAACCAAATTTGTGTCTGGATTCGGAAATGGATCTATAAACACAGCTGACGCATGTGAGGTATTAACCATTTTTGAGACTTCAACGCGGTGAGGACAATCTAGAAAAAAAATTTCCTCATTAGAGGTTATTCAAGGGTAACAAGGTTTCTAGTTTCGAATCGATTGATCAGATGATATTTCCTGCGGGGTAGAAGTTTGATTTTTCTTTGATTTCCCTTTTTTCTTACTTCCGAGTTGCTTGTCACTTTTTCCCTTTTCAGATGACACGAAGTGGATTTCGGAAGAAGGTGTAGGATCAGATGCAGTAAAGTGATGTGTGCTTGTAGTACCAATTGTGGAGTAAAAAGGTATGTTTTTGATGATCATTTCGGTGGCTTTTTAGTAGAATTTGTAAACCTTTTTGCATCATGAATTTGGAAAATAATAAGGAATTATAACAAAACATGTGAGAATTGATATGCAAGACTTAACCGCTGATAATTGTTATTTTTCTGTGTAGGAAAAGGTGAAAACGAGGAGTTACCATTCCAAAGGAAAGGACAAAGACGAGATAACTGCTGTCCCTTTGAAGGGGAACCGAATGCAAACAAGGCTAAGCAGATCAAAGCAAATCGGCCCGGAAAAGGAGGAGAAGACACCAGCTCGGCGGAAAAGAAAAGAAAAGATGAAGGATTAACAGTTTGACGAATCCCTCAGGATCCTTGATCCTGAGGGATCGCTGCTTTATTTATCTTGTTACTTGGACATCTCCGCCATCACCTTTATATAAAGGGACAGCACTGTTAGCTTGATATATACTTTTTATGTAATTTTCTGTTAAAAATCAACTCTGATCATTGAGTCTCGTTGAGAACTGGTTCATTGTACTTTTGTCCGATGCATTAATATAAGCTTGGTGATTATCTCATCTCTGCGTCTGGATTAACTTAAGGCGGTGTACCCTTGGAGGCTAAGGGCCCGGCCCCGGAGGACACTTGCTTCTGTATCATTACGATTTGATTTCTGCGTGGTTTGTTTATCGTTGTTATTTGGTAATCTGATATGCTTTATAAGTTTCTATTACATGCTCTGTTAAGATTAAATCATTAAGGTTTTTACAGATAGAATTGTGTATTGACTCTGCATTATGTTATTGATCCTTTCAGAGTTAATTGCATGTTATTAGTATTAACCGAATATTCTTACTGTTCTGTTACAGAGCTTTTATACTGAACATTCGTGTCATAGATTCATTTGAAGTAGTGTTCTTCATAATTGTTGGATTCAGAAATAATGCTGTTCTATTTGGAAGCACAGTCGTATCCCTGTTGATTAAGATTGATCAGATTATTATTCCAGCAGGTTGTGTGCGTATATGATTTACTAGTGCTGTTCCATAATTTATCAATAGTTAATGCTGTTCCATTAGTGTGTTTTGCTTGATTTACCTTAAGAGTGAAAGATTGTTATTTGATTGTGAAGAGTGCATTTGGGTTAATAGATCAAGACTCGCGAGACTTAGTTGTTCGATTGCTGTTCCATTTTAGAATTACTGTTCCATTCCAGATTTGCTGTTCAATTCTCTATTTGTTGTTCCATTTTGCTATCTGTAGTTCCATTTACTCACATTTATTGTTTTGGTGTGAGAGATGATCTAAGGCTGTAGTGAGCTTTGGAATTCACTGTCTAGCTCCCAGACCCGTGGTCTATGCTCTAATTTCCTTTCCATCAGTTTCCAAAGGGATGGGTTATCGCTGCCGAACCCTTGACTGATAAGCTGCCTAGTTTTCTGAATGTGTGATTTATTCTTTTGAAGTAACTTAGTTTTAAACAAGCATCCGTTTACTCTTGTATTTTTAAACACTGTACTACTAGCATTACTCTGACAAGTGATAGCCTCAGACTGAGACACTCTTTGGAATAACAAAACGCTCCCGGATTGACATATTAATGTGAGGTAATTAGAGGTGAAAGAGACCCTTTTTATAGCTCTACATTTTGGCGCCGTTGCGGGGGAAAGAGTGTAGCCATTTGTCTTTTTCAGAGTAGTGTACGAACCTGCTAGGGAGGAGTTGGATCTTAAAAACGGAAGGTAAGAACCTACGTGCGGAGCATGTAAAAACCCTGCTCCACTGTCCGCTTTCCTAACAGATTTGTTTTTGCTTTGTTTGAATAGAATTTGGTAGTTCATTTGAGTGCATGACTAAGCAGAAAAGACCAGAAAAAAATATCAAACCCCCATCCAAGCCTGAAAAAGCTAAGGGGCCGGTGACCCTTGGCCGAACGACCTTCATAGATGAAATCTATAAGAAAACAGAATCTCAGCCATCAGTAGGCCCCAGGAAAAACATTTCTAAACAGCCTACTAGTTCCCTTCAGGCCACATGATCACCATCTGTAGCCTGTGCTGAGGTGCATAGTCAAACTGAAGAGCAGGACTTTCAAGAAATCGAAAATTCTACTCCAGAACTATTGCAGGAAGGGAATTCCAGTAACTTTTGTGAAGGAGAAGGAGAAACAGGGGAAACCAAGGAACCAAAATCTCCTATTAGAACAAATCAGCCATTAGATAGCCTAGATAAGGGGAGTGCTGCGAAAATCATTGTTGAAGGAATCCAATCTCCTCAGACATCTGGTATTCTCATTATTCCAGATAAGGGAAGTGCTATTAAAACTATCCCTGTCAAAACCATTCCCTCTCAACCTAGGAATACCCTCCTAGATATCCCAGAAGGTTATTGGCATATATTCGATCCCTTGGCTCAGAACCAGCCAAATGCTCAAACCTCTACATTACAATATCCTATAGTGGATTCTGCAGAAAATGCACCCATGAAAGCTATCCCTCTTCAGCATATCCCTACATTTCACGGTCTCACATCAGAAGATCCGGATGCATTTTTATTCGAATTCGATGTGTTATGCAGGGGGTATGATTACACCACCGATCCCCAGAAATTGAAATTATTTCCCTCTACATTAAAAGGGGCTGCTTTAAGATGGTTTATGGGACTAGGTGGCGGGGTTATCAATAATTGGGATCAAATGAAAGAATCCTTCTTAAAAAAATATCAGGATTATTGTAGGTCTAGAGAATTAAAAGACGAAATATTCCAAATGATAGCCAGACCGAATGAAACATTGGAGGAGTATGTGGAACGTTTTCAGTACAATCTACAAAGATCTCCTTATGCATCGCTACCTTTACCTGATAATGTGTTAAAAACTACATTAATAAGGGGCATGAAGGAACAATGGATTGAAACATTAAACATCATGGGAAAAGGGGATATTTATCAAGAGAATTTTGCTGACATCATTGATTTATGTATCAGGAGTTCGAGAGGCAACACAAGAATAAAACCGACAGAATATGATCGGTTTGCAAGGGATAACAAAGTATCAACAGAAGGAGTAACACGTGCAGAAATTGGAAATTTATTAGAAAATTTCAAAACTGATATTCTGGGGACACTAACTACACAACTTGATATTGTGCAGGCTAAACAGAAGCAGATGGAGGCAGAACAGAATTTGGCGATCTTCTGCCCCCGATGCAGGAAAAAACACAGCCACAAGGAATGTCCACTGGATACAGTCCAAACATGCGCCATCTGTACAAAAGATCACCTTACGGAGAGCTGCCCCTCACTTCCTGGATTGAAAGCGGTATATAAGGAAGCGGAAGAAGAACCAGAATCGGTGTACTTGATCAACCAGCGTCGCCAGTGGCAGCCGAGACAATCTGGTATGTTTCCAGACTCAACCTCTTTTTTTCAACCTCCACAGTATAATACTCAACAATATGGTATGTGGCAAAATCAATCTCAACCCCCATTTTCAAACTGGTCACCACAATCGTTTCCTTCTTCAAACCCATGGCTGAATCAAACAAGCCAATCTGGTTGGCCGAATTTCCCTTACACTCCACCATATTGGCAAAATGGCCCATATCCTTCACAATGGACTCCCCCTACTTCACAAAGTTCACCCTGGCAGACAAGATGGCAAAGACCGATGCACCAGCCAGCTGGAACTATTCCGCTCCCTCAACCTACTCTGCCAGCATTACAACAAAATCCCCAGTCTAACCTGAGACCGCAACTCCCAGCCCAACCCAATCCCAATCCAAATAACAGACCGGCCCAATCTATCCAAATCATAGAATCACCAGAAATAGGACCCGACCTGAGGGAGTGCAATGATCTTCAGTTAAGATCTGGACGTATAATTGAAACTGAGGGAGATAAAACAGTTCATATTGAAGATCAGTTACCAAGAGAACATCAGTTGCAACGAGAGGATGTAAATAAGCAGCAGACTCATAACCAAGCAACCACATCCTCTCCTCCATTCCCAGAACGATTAGTCATACCTCGACCCATACAATATCTGACTTTGACATTCTGGGAGAATTACAAAATCTATACATAAAAATCCCATTCCTCCAAGCCATTCAAGACATTCCTATATACGCAAAAACTATCAAAGAGTTGTGCATAAAGAAACCAAGGAGGAATATAACAAATAATCCAAGAGTCCAAGTAGTCGGTACTTTATCTGACTTATTATCTGGGAAAGAAACACCCATTAAATATGAAGACCCAGGAAATCCAATTATAACTGTTCAAATTTATGGTCAGACCCTGTCTAATGCCTTAGTTGATCTAGGAGCTGCAATTAATATTTTAACAACCACTACTTGCCAAAAGCTCGGCATTACATCAGTAGAACCCACCTCGACTTTGTTAGAATTGGCTGACCAATCTGTGGTTAGACCAGAGGGTATTCTACAAGATGTCATGGTCTCTGTTGATTCCTGGGAGTATCCAACCGATTTCCTGATAATTAATCCAAAAACCCGACTTGATGGACACCCGCTAATTTTAGGTAGACCTTGGCTCGCCACTGCCGATGCCTACATTGGCTGCCAGCAGGGAAATATGACCATTACCAGAGGACTGAATAGCAAGAATTTAGTTCTATATCCTCCAGCGCAGCCAAGTGTCACAATAATCAAAACTAATAAGCACCCTGTATCATACCTTACTGATAACATCAGATCTCCATTAACTATACAAGAGGCACTTGATTTTAAAGACCAAACAGAAGATGATGCCATTAATAATTTCATTAGCCAAACTGAACCTCGCACACAGTGTCACATGATAGAAGCAGCATTTGATAATGAATTGGAGGAAGATCCTCTGAAAGATACGCATGACCAAACGATACCTGTTACTTCTGTTGCAAATAGTAAAACTGTGGAAATTGAACCGGGAAAAACTTTAAACATCAATGCCAATCTCACGCCTAAACAAGAAACAAATCTCATCCATCTGTTAACAAAATATCAAGAAGCATTTGCATGGGATTACCCTAATATGAAAGGAATCGATCCCCAATTATGTACACACCACATTTATATAGAAAAAGACGCCAGACCTGTTCGTCAGCCGCAAAGGAGACTTAATCCTCATCTAAAGGATGTGGTAAAAGCTGAACTTCAGAAACTTTTAGATGTCAATTTTATCTATCCTATTTCTGATAGTAAATGGGTCTCTCCGCTTGTGGTGGTACCAAAAAAGAATGGAAAATGGAGAATCTGTGTGGATTATAGGGAACTAAATAAGGCAACGCAGAAAGATCATTTTCCTCTCCCATTCATAGACCAAGTATTAGATACTTTAGCAGGAAAGAAATTCTTTTCTTTCCTGGATGGCTTCAGTGGATACAATCAGATTCAGATTGCCCCTGAAGACCAGGATAAAACTACTTTTACTTGTCCCTAGGGAACATTTGCCTATCGAGTTCTACCTTTTGGCCTATGTAATGCTCCTGCCACATTTCAGAGAGCTATCCTTAGCATTTTTGCAGATTTAATAAATGATGGACTTGAAGTTTACATGGATGACTTTACACCATATGGAGATGATTTTGATCCGGCTCTAGACACCCTAGAAAAAGTCCTACAACGCTGCATTGTTACCAGGCTTTGCTTAAGCCACGAAAAATGCTTCTTGATGATGACTGAAGGACTTATCCTAGGACATTATGTTTCAGCAGCCGGCATTCAGGTAGACCCGGCCAAAATCCAAATACTTTTGCTCATTCCCACTCCTACTACTCAAACAGAGGTACGCAGCTTTCTTGGATTTTCTAGTTATTATAGACGATTTATAGAACATTATTCGCACATTGCTGCTCCTTTATATGCACTAACTGGTAACGTTGATTTTCTTTGGACAGAAAAATGTGACCGTGCTTTCGAAGATTTAAAGAAGCTCGTATCCACAGCCCCAGTCCTTCGAGGACCAAACTGGGACCTACCGTTCCAGATATCATCTGATGCCTCAGATACAGCCATTGGCGCAGTCCTTGGGCAGGAAGAGGATAAAAAACCATATGCTATCTATTACATCAGCAAAAAATTATCCCCTGCTGAATTAAATTACACTGTTACTGAAAAAGAATTCCTAGCTGTAATACATGCTGTCAATAAGTTTAGACATTATATTGCAGGCTATCCTGTTATCTTGTATACAGACCATTCTGCCATAAAATATTTAGCAAATAAGCCTGTCACAAATGCCAGAGTAACTAGATGGTTGATTTTATTGCAGGAATTCGATATCACAATCAAGGATCGTCCTGGCAAAGAAAACCTTGTAGCCGATTTTCTTTCGAGAATACCAAAACCAATCGATGCAGCAGCAGTTGAAGATCAATTTCCGGATGAGCACCTGTTTGCTGTTGCCGTTCAAACACCCTGGTATGCTGATGTTGCCAATTACCTTGCAGTAGGTAAACTACCAAAACACTTAACCCCTAATGAGCGCAAGCAGATTGTTCAGAAGAGTGCTCGATTCTCGTGGATTGGGGGCTATTTGTTTCACACAGGGGCAGACATGCATATCAGGCGATGTGTTTGCGAAGACGAAATCTTTGACATCCTAAAAGCCTGTCACGATGGACCGTGTGGTGGACACTTCGCTGAGCGTAGAACTGGACACAAAGTATTGCAGACAGGATATTACTGGCCTACGATTTTCAAAGATGCAAAGAAATTTGTCCAAGCCTGTGGCAGCTGCCAGCGAGCAGGACGACCTGGTCAAGCTGATGAGATGCCTCTGAAACCACAGTTAGTCATTGAACCATTCGAGCGATGGGCTCTTGATTTCGTTGGACCCATCAACCCCTCATCAAATCAGAAAACATATATCTTGGTGGCAACAGAATATGTCACCAAATGGGTTGAGGCAGAAGCATTGCCAAGAGCCACAGAGGACTCTGTCATACAGTTCCTATTCCATCTATTTGTACGTTATGGCCTTCCAAGGGAAATAATTACGGATGGAGGACCACAATTTGCTGGGAATAGATTAGCTGCAACACTCAACAATTATCACGTCCAGCATAAAATCACTACTCCATATCACCCACAGGCGAATGGGCAGGTAGAAAGTAGCATTAAGATAATAGAATCAGTCCTAACGAAAACCATTGCATCCCATAGGCGTGATTGGGCTGCCCGACTACCTGAAGCACTCTGGGCCTATAGAACAACATGGAGAAGCACCACCGGTTACTCACCTTATCAATTAGTGTTTGGAAAACAACCCATTTTTCCCATAGAATTCGAAATCCAAACATTACGGACAGCACAAGAAGTTGGCCTAGATCTAAGCGAGGCACAAATCAATCGACTACAGCAGATCAATGAATTAGACGAAGTTAGGCTCTCTGCATTACAAAATACAGCATTAATTCAACAGCAGCGAGCTAAATGGCATGATGCGCTCATCGAAAACAAAGTCTTCCACGAGGGAGACTGGGCTCTGTTATACGACTCTCGGTTTCAGGACTTCCCTGGAAAACTTCAGACTCGATGGTTGGGACCATACGAAATCCAGAAGGTGCATGACAACGGAACACTTACTCTAATTACCATTGACGGTTCTGGATATGCATTCAAAGTAAATGGCCACCGAGTTCGTCTCTATCGCAAACCACTCACTCGGGAATCCTTCTGCCAGCAGCTACGCCGAGACACTGATATGGAGATTTTAGGAGGGGAAGAGAAATCTTCCTCACCTGTAATTCATTAAGGAATTCATTTCTTTTTACAATTTGTACATAAGTTCTTGTCTTTGAGTCGTTCTTGTACATATGTTTGAACTAAATGTTTTCTTGTCATTTTTGCTGTTCTTTTTCTTTCTCAAAATTTCGATTTTTTTGCCGTTCTGTTTCTAAAAAATGGCATTTGCGTGTTTTTTATGCTGTTGGCTTTGCTTGTTTTGTTGTTCCTTTTCTAAAGGAACAGCATTCTGGATCTCTGCTGTTCCTTTTCCAAAGGAACGGCATTTTTGCGTCTTTTGCTGTTCCTTTTCCAAAGGAACAGCATTTTTGGTTACTACTGTTCCTTTTTTTTCAAAGAAACAACATTCTTTTGTTGCTGTTGTTCCTTTTTCAAAGGAACGGCATTTTGAGTGTTTTTATAGTATTTTTATTTTTGTTGTTCCTTTTTCAAAGGAACGGCATTTGCATTTTTGCGATCTATCGTCCTTCGTTGTTTCTTTTTCAAAAGGAACACCACTAGCATACTTTTGCTCTCCTTGTGAAACAACTTATTCCTTTTGCTGATCTAAATTGAGGATGCTTCTTGCCCATATTCTTTCAAGTCTTTAAGATACAGCTATGTACTTGTGCAATGAATATAAAATCACAACATACCGAAATCCGCAAATCATAAATCGCTATATTTATAAGGCTCTGCATTAGTAAGAGGACAAAAGGAAGGACATATTTATTTCTTATCTTTTGTTGTCATTGTTTTACTAATTTTGCCCTGATTGGTTATCTTTATCATGATGATCCCTTTAACCCTCTTTGATTATTATTTAGGAATAAGAGCAAAGGGCTTATATCTTCCTATTGAGATGATAAGACTTCTTCCACCATTCCTACTCTTAAGGAGTGTTGAACCACCCTTTGTGTATAAATAAGGAAAAGTACTCTATGAAAAAGAAAAAATATGTGAACAAGATATGTGAGATGTCAAATGCAGGATAGGGGGTCTCATCAAGAGCCAACCTACCATGATCATGAGGATGGAAGTGAAGTGGCATTCCCACTATGGCCACCACACCAGGGATATGGTCCAAAAGGTATATCAAATAATCGAACCTTGGAACAGGAGGTCTCATGACGAGCCAACCTGCCCACTTTTCGCTCCTTCCTCGTGAATGGCATTATGGTTAACTGGTCACCAAGCCAGCATAATGGTCTACACTTTGACATAACAACATTCCTAAGTATACACAAAGGATCATGGTTCCAAGGGTGAAAAAACAACTCTGCCAAGGTTATGGACACCTGTCGGCAGCAGAGCATTGTTAATGGTATTGAAGTCACCTTGGTTACACCAATGGGTAAGATACTAATACTCTTTTGTTTCTTATATCCTAGGAACTAATCATATATTATTTCCCGATTTATACATCGCATGAACATTTATTATCACCAATCATGGCAAAGGAAGTGACCATGACCACTTGAAATTTGGCAAATACGACAGACGTCCTATCCACTAGCCTCATATCATAACACAGCATCCTCTTACGTAATACGCGATCAACTCTCCGCCTCGATTTCGGTAATTCGTTGTCTTTCTAAACATGGCATAATTTCATACGCTGTTCCTTTATGACTCGGTTGCAGATCGGGTGCTGCTCCTTTATTTGACGGCTGGGACAACCTATCATATTGCGGGGGGGGAGGTTAACCTCATTATTCCCTGAATTACGTGTCAGCTCACTATTCGGGAAAGATAGTGTACGACGGTATGGCATGGCTTAACGGCATGGCATTTCTATTTTTACACAAGTTGCTGTTCATAATCCATTTCTGTTGCATTGTTGCATACTCTGTGTTTTTTTTCTCGAAATCTTGCGATTATCACCCTCTCTGTGTTTCAAACAGCACAAGTAGTTGCTGTTCCATTGAGAATCCACAGTGAAACCATGGGAGGAAGGGAAATTCGAAGCGAACCTCAGAAGTTGACAATCTCCGCTGCTGCCCGGGAGATCCTGGAAAGAGCAGGATGGCTGAATTATCTCAGTCGCCTGCAGGAGTCTAATGAAACAGTAGCGATGGAATTTTTGCAGAACCTGCAGGGGGATCACTCCACAGTAAGGGGGAAGCGGATAGCGGTCACTGACGATATAATTGCAGAAGTTTCGGGACTACCAGCCACCGGACCAGTATGGACACTAAAGAAGGAAAGATTACAGAAGATCATGGAACTTTTCCAGGACGAAGGCCAGAGCTTGACAATTAAGGGGAAGGGAGTTCTGCCAGCAACGCTAGGAGAACCCTGGACGGAATTAGCAAGAACAGTGCAGAGCTACATCACCTGCGAGGGGAGGAAAGACGTGGTAAGACCACAACATCTTAAACTCTTAGCTGTTTTAAAGAAGAAATGCTCTGTAAATCTACCTGCACTTCTGAATTCATTACTGCATGATGCTGCATGAAGCATAAAAAAGGCACAACATGTAGAGTCAGTCGTCAGTCACCATGGGTTAATACGATTAATAGTTAGTCATAGTCTCACCCAGCAGCAGAGCAGCTGGGAAGAGCTGATTGTAATGATTGAGGGGGGATTGACAGCACCATCCCCAAAACGTAAACATTCTACAAGCACACCAGAACGTCCGACAAAACGTAGAGAATTAGTAAAACAAAAACATGTTGCTAGTGCATCAGAACGACCAGAGATACACCAAGAATCGGCAAAGCGCAAGCATGCCACCGATACACCCGAACAGCCAAAGAAGCCCAGAAAATCAGCGCGGTTAGCTCGGATGCGAGGAAGGCTAGAGAAGCCCAGAAAATTAGCCCGGTTAGCTCGGATGCGAGGAAGGCTGGAAAAGCTCTAGGAAAGCACCAACCAACCAGTGGTAATTGAGGACGAGCAATCCGAAGAGGAAAAAGAGGAAGTAGCTGAGCATTCGGAAACAGAAACAGAGGCAGAAGCTGAACAATCCAGACAGGAGGGGGAAATGGGACAGCAGGAAGGTAGCCCACTACAAGACCTAGTGGGAGAAGATGAATTGGCCGCAGTCCTAGCCAATATGGGTAAGTATGGCCAACCTTCTAGTCCAGAAGACCTCCACGACAAACCCCAAGAAGAAAACACATCTGAAAAATCACATGCAGTAGAGGCAGAAAAAGGAAATCTGCCTGTTCATGATGAAGAGGAGATAAGAGATACTGAACGGGAACAATCTGTTCCCAAGACACCAGAGGAAATTCCGGAGGGAGTAGGAGCAGAAAAAGCAGTTGCCCAGGAAGAGATGGAACCAGTCAAGATTCCTACCCCAGAACAGCTAGAGCAGAACAGCGAGGAAGCACCCCAAGAGAAAGATCCAGAAACTAGTCATTGTCCAAACCGCAGCAGACAGCCTTCTGTTCCTTCTAATGAAACGTTGGAAATTAAGAAATTGCGAAAGGAACGGCAGAAATTATTGAATACAATAACCCAGCTCAGACAGCAAATTAGAATTCTGAAAGCAAACCAGAGGGTAAGAAATACCGCAGGGAAGAAAAAGAGGGCCACTTCAGTAAAATCCCGCAAGGCAAAAAGGTGAAGGACCAACAATCGCCCTGCTGTTCAAAACCCTGCTGAAAATCCAGCTGCCGTTCCAAATGATGTTGAGCAACAGACTGATATTCGTGTTAAAATAGAAAGGGATGATACGAGGACCAGTGACAAGAAAATCCAGACAGAGGCACCACCCTCAGGGGTAATAAGGGTTCTGAACTCCAAACAGCGTAATAAGAAAGTTCAGGTAAAACTCCCGGCCTCCACTGACCTATGGAAAAAAGATCCGAAAACAAGAACCTTGCATAAGATGATGAAGCAAGCCCAGCAAGAAGCCGAACAACTTAGAGAGCAAACGGTTCCCTGAGAGAAATATGAAGAGTTACAGCAGCAACTAAGGGATGCCAATCAATCCGCAAGCCAGGCCTTTGAAGGGTGGCGAAAGGAACAAGAGGAAGTTGCAAAGGTAACCCGTAGACTAGATACTGTTATCAAGCAGATGGATACCTTGTGTTCTTTATACAATGACGTTTTAGCATGTAGAGCCCCTGCTAAAAACTATGCTTTGTTTTTATTAGAACGGTATTTACAATTAAAAATAAAAGCTGTTAAAGCAGGCACCCCTATACAAATCAACACTGTCAATGACTTTATAGACTGCTGTAAACATTATGGGGTGAAGGTCCAGAGATTGCTGTGTGAACTTTATTTTCATGACCTTGTGCTAGATCAGGAGACTGAGTTGAACCCTGGCCCTTTCGTTGGAGACATCCAATTACAAGCATTCATTTCATTCGGGGTTAATCAGATTAAGTGGCTCAAAGCCTATAATATTTTCCAGAGGCAGGAAAATGGCCTAGATTTACGGGTAAGGGCTGAGCCTAGGAACCCAGTGCAGTTGTGGAAAGCACATAGAAACCTCATGAGGACTCCGAGTGTCATTGAAACGTTAGGACCCATGCATGAGGCACTCATTCGACAGAGTTTAGAATATTTTCTTTCCATCAAAGACCTCGCCATTGATGCAGCCAAATTTCGGTACCGAATCTCTAATCCAAACATCCAGCTCAGGGAACCATTTAAGTATGAGAATTTTGAATTAGCTGCCAACTGTTTGAACCTCTATGGCGAGAGAATTTTGAAAGCAGGGCCATCCTGGTTAGGATATAGATTTCGCACTCCAATTATTTGGCACCCTGCACCCGGATATCAAGCCTTGTATGAGATGCCTGAGGGGCAAACAGGTCAGTTCTTTGACTATCTAATCACTCATCATGGCTGTAGGCCTCCTCATGAGATTCCTTCTCCAGCCTATTCTCTCACTGCCTTGCATGTCAACTACAATGTTTTCATGAGGACATGAAACAAGGTAAGCAGGGGGGTGTGTGGAGTACTAAAAAGGTATGCTTTTGATGATCATTTTAGTGGCTTTTTAGTAGAATTTGTAAACCTTTTTGCATCATGAATTTGGAAAATAATAAAGAATTATAACAAAACATGTGAGAGTTGATATGCAAGACTTAACCGCTGATAATTGTTATTTTTCTGTGCAGGAAAAGGTGAAAACGAGGAGTTGCCGCTCCAAAGGAAAGGACAAAGATGAGATAACTGTTGTCCCTTTGAAGGGGAACCGAATTCAAACAAGGCTAAGCAGATCAAAGAAAATCGGCCCGGAAAAGGAGGAGAAGACACCAGCTCGGCGGAGAAGAAAAGAAAAGAGGAAGGATTAACAGTTTGGCGAATCCCTCAGGATCTTTGATCCTGAGGGATCGCTGCTTTATTTATCTTGTTACTTGGACATCTCCACCGTCACCTTTATATAAAGAGGCAGCACTGTTAGCTTGATATATATACTTCTTATGTAATTTTCTGTTAAAAATCAACTTTGATCATCGAGTCTCGTTGAGAACTGGTTCATTGTACTTTTGTCTTATGCATTAATATAAGCTTGGTGATTATCTCATTTCTGCGTCTGGATTAACTTAAGGCGGTGTATCCTTGGAGGCTAAGGGCCCGGCCCCGGAGGACACTTGCTTTTGTATCACTACGATTTGATTTCTGCGTGGTTTGTTTATAATTGTTATTCAGTAATCTGATATGCTTTATAAGTTTCTATTACATGCTCTGTTAAGATTAAATCATTAAGGTTTTTACAGATAGAATTGTGTATTGACTCTGCATTATGTTATTGATCCTTTCAGAGTTAATTGCATGTTATTAGTCTTAACCGATATTCTTACTGTTCTGTTACAGAGCTTTTATACTGAACATTCGTGTCATAGATTCATTTGAAGTAGTGTTCTTCATAATTGTTGGATTCAGAAATAATGTTGTTCTATTTGGAAGCACAGTCGTATCCCTGTTGATTAAGATTGATCAGATTATTATTCCAGCAGGTTGTGTGCGTATATGATTTACTAGTGTTGTTCCATAATTTATCAATAGTTAATGTTGTTCCATTAGTGTGTTTTGCTTGATTTGCCTTAAGAGTGAAAGATTGTTATTTGATTGCGAAGAGTGCATTTGGGTTAATAGATCAAGACTCGCGAGACTTAGTTGTTCGATTGCTGTTCCATTTTAGAATTACTGTTCCATTCCAGATTTGCTGTTCAATTCTTTATTTGCTGTTCCATTTTGCTATCTGTAGTTCCATTTACTCGCATTTGTTGTTTTGGTGTGAGAGACGATCTAAGGCTGTAGTGAGCTTTGGAATTCACTGTCTAGCTCCCAGACCCGTGGTCTATGCTCTAATTTCCTTTCCATCAATTTCCAAAGGGATGGGTTATCGCTGCCGAACCCTTGACTGATAAGCTGCCTAGTTTTCTGAATGTGTGATTTATTCTTTTGAAGTAACTTAGTTATAGACAAGCATCCGTTTACTCTTAAATCCTTAAAGCAACGTACTACTGGCCTTACTCGAAGCATTACTCTGACAAGTGATAGCCTCAGACTGAGACACTCTTTGGAATAACAAAACGCTCCCGGATTGACATATTAATGTGAGGTAATTAGAGGTGAAAGAGACCCTTTTTATAGCTCTACACCAATCATACTGTCTTCGGCATGAGATTCCTTTGATGGAAGAGGAACAGTAAAATTAGATCGCAACGCGTTAGGAATTTTCTCGTAGAGCATGCCAGACTGAGTATAAATCAAGTCTAAATATTGGGCATGAGCAATGAACTATTCTTCAATGACGATGCCACCCTTAGCCACATCCTCAGTTATAGATGGTAATAGGGAATTAATGAACCACTCAATAAGGAGATGATCAGGAACAAATGTCTTAACCATTCTATGACGACGACGATGCTCATGAATATGATCAGAAATTTGAGTAGCATTAGTATGTTTAAAATTATTCAAGAGTTTTGTTCCAATTTCATACCGTATGGGTAACTGGAAGTGGGTCAAAAAGATAGTAGCTAGAGCAGTGAAATTATCAAAAGAAGCTCTTGGTAACTCAATGTACCATTTTGCAGCCGGACTAGTGAGCGTACGTTGGAAAAGACGTAGTCGAACAGGGTCATCATTTATGGAGTTAGATGAACACCATAAATGATAAGTCATAACATGAGTCGAAGGGTCTTCCCTATGGTTTCCATTGAACTTGGGAATATCCAAGGGTAATTTATGAGGTATCAATGGCCACCAAGGAACATAGTTGATTGGATCATTAGTGAGCTGGTTTAAATCCGGTAACTCTAAAGTTGTAAAAAAGGGAAAATGTCGATTGAGTTCGGGTTGAGCATAGCCAGGTTATGATGGAATTTATTGGGAAATAGGCCTTTGAGCACCAGCATAAGGAATCTGTTGTTGGTAACCCAGATAGGGGTTGTTTTTATAGGCAAACGCTTGAGGATTTTGTTGACCAAAACCCAGATATGTTACTTGTTGAAGTGAAGGTTGTGGCATTTGTGCTTGTGGCTATCAAGGGGCATGTCCACCAATATTATAACCCACACTAGGATAACTTGGATTCAATTTAGGATAGGTATAACTTGGTTGTGGTTGCGACATCCCATAATATGGTATTCTAGCTTGTGAATAAATGATTCTGGATATAGGTGGCTATTGTAAACTAGCCAAAGGAGTTGAAGTCTGAGGACCCAATACTTGAGGGTATTGATATGAAGGACCCTCCTAATACGTTTAGGTACAACAATTTGATTCTGTAATAGGGTTAAAGATGTATTAACAAGTGGAGTTGATGTGGGTGCAATAGGTTGAACCAATTGATACGAGTGTACAACCATTTGTGGTTGGATAGGTAGAGTGGGATGCCATTGACAAACATTCATTCCGACATTAGGATGACTAAATAACAACGGAGTACTATCAAAGTGGGTGACCATATGTTGCCCCCCAACATGAGGAGTATAATAAGACGAAAAATATTGTTCTCCAAATGCAAGGAGTCTAGTTGAAATTGTACTGGATGGAATATACCCAGATGGCCCAACTTGATATTGCCCTGATGATGGATACAGTATAGAATCAATTCGATCAGTACTCACTATATATTTACCAATTAGAATACCAGACGATGACATTGGTGAAGTCCATGGGTTTGAGGATGCACCAGAGAAGGTTCTAGATAATTATTGGTAACCAAGTGGGACGAAAGGGTCACCATATAAATGTGACTCTGGTGAAGTCGTGAACATTGGTGGGGTAGCGAGATTAGGTGCTACCGCAACTGGAATAGATGGTCCAGCCGAAGATGTTGGCTTAGGCATGGTTTTTCGACCAAATGTATACACTATTGGATCAACGAGAAATCTAATAGACACAGGATCAGAAAAAGCAGAGGTAGGTGATTGAGGAAAAGAATCATACAGGTAAAGCTCTGCCCCATAATGAGTTGGAGTTAAAGGTGTTTCATCTTGTGGTATTTCTTCAGTTGAAACTAAACCAGGTGGAAGGATTTCACCATCAGGCCCAAAGTATATTTTAGGAGGTTCACTATGTGATATGGGAGCCTCAATGGCTATAATAGATTGTGGGGTGATCGATATAGGAAAAAATTCCAGTTGTTCAACCTTGGGATTCAGATGGTCTGGAAAAAAAGAGACAGGATCTGGATCAACTACCAGTTGAAAAACGTCGGGTTCAGGAGGTATGGTCTCAATGATTGGATGGATCGTGACCACAAGTACTGTGAGGACTCCATCTCAAAAACAATAGATGAACCCAGATTTGTAGAAACAACTTGTGCCAACTCTGGTCTATGTGAATATGATGCTTCACTAGAGGTACTGGTAGTACTAGTTTTGGTAGAGCGATGTCGCCTTCGCCGACTAGAAGTTTCTTCCCGTGGTAAAGGTGGTTTCAGTGCTATTCTATGTGAACGACGGGGAAAGGGATGTTATTATTCCATGATGACTGATTTATTTTATGACCAAAAAAAATAACAAAATAAAAGGGTTATTCTAGTCAAAATATTTACCAAGAAACTGTGAACTACAGAATACCTCCTGGCGAACCAAGAAGTACGAGCAGGAAATCTCCCCTAATGCTATGTTCAGTGTATCACAATTTACAAGGAGGCTGACTCTGTTCACTATGGACGGATAACAACCTAAAATTTTCCTCCCAAATATACTCGAAGGTACGTGGAGGCCCAAGTCTGTATTAGCGCTATCTAATGCGAAACTGCACAGTGAGAGCACCCCTTTATACTTTTCGTACTGGAACACCACCAGATATACCTGAAGGTACGTGAACGAGCTTTGATATACTTAAATACATGGAGTGAGGTATCACACTCAGAATTTATCGCAGACAATTAATGACAACTACTATGTTTAACGACGCTGGAACACGTCTCTTGTAATATCCCGAAATGGGAATACACAACAAAGCCTGCTGAAATAACACACTCCTTAGAAATCTGTGCACTAAAATGAGTTTGAAGCTCCTGGATCCCTTATATTAGTGGGTCTAGTGTCTATATCCAAAACGAGAGCAAAAACAAATCAAACTAGGTGAGGTAAACAAACCTCCCACCACCTAGTATAGCTGGAAGATACCCAAAGAGAAGGGCTGCAACTATATGCAACAAACTGCTTTAGAGATAACTCAGTTTTGAGAGCATGAGCAGGAGACCAATAATAAGGATCAATTTTTTTATATATACAACAATAAATCAGATCCATAATGATTCTCTTACAGTGTACAACAGAATGTAGAAGACAAAATAGAAGAAACTCCTCGGAAAAGTGGGCTGCAACACATGTATTGAATGCAAAATAGCTTGACATCATTATTTATAAGAGCTCCAGCAGTTGTATATTAAATTCCAGATCTAGAGAATATCTATGTACAAAATATCAAATCCATTTCAAATCTTTACACTAGAAAGGCTCCTTTACAATATCCCCTTGGGGTTTTGATCAAATCATGCAATACAAAGAGTAGATCTGAGATGAAAGTAGCAGATCTGCAATATTATTCAGAAATTTATAAAGATGTTTACAATAGAAGAAGATCAGATCTATACTAAACATGGATCATCAATCTAATCCATGGATCACCATAGTGAAGGGAAAATCCCTAGCACCAGAGATCTCTCCTCAAAAAGTGGGTCAAAACACCCTGCAACTTCCTTCTTGCAAATAACACAGTCTTGGAAGGGAAAATGTGTTGTAGGTTGAATTATTGGGTTGGCTTGATGCCAAGATCTGAAATATCGGGTCCAAAGGTTCAGAACTCTCTTGCCCATGGGATAGAAGAATTTCCCAGTGAAAAGAGGCCCTGAAATGGCCTAGATCTGAGCAGATCTAGCCTCCACTTGCTACAGCTTGCAAGGAAAACTAAACCCTCAACATGATCTGCATTGTAGTTGGAAGATGAGCTTGGCCAAATACCTGATAGTGGATGAGATCAGCAAGACTGTTCCAAGACATCCTCAATGGAAGAGGTGGGATTCCCGCATAGGAACACCCAAGTTCTAAACAACACTATTCTCAGCTAAACAATAGAGAATGGTATATGTCTGAACATACAATATACTCAGAAATATGCACAATCAAAAACCTTCTTCTGTTGCCCTCCTCTTCCTCTTATAGGATGAAATTCTTATCAAACCCTAAACCATCTTAATGATTTATATGCATTCACATGAGAAGCCTCCAACTAAAATTGCGTTGTACCTCTAGGAGATTCACTGTATCTAGACAGCGCTGTTGATTTGGTCTTGGTTGACTTGGTCAAATGCTCCAGTCCCTTTCACACCTAAGTGTGCTTATGTAAATAGCCCAGATTTGTCCATCTTCACATGTGGCATTGATTTATTTTGCTGATTAGGAATTTTATTGATCCTCCTTTACAGTTTTATTCATGAAACAAAATATTGAGACAAAATTGTATATTCCCATTAGCTTGGGCTAACTGGGAATATTACATCTCTAGCCTAGACCTTCTAAATGTTATCGTTATGGTTCCAATGATTTTTTAGGTAAACTGATGTAAATTTTTAAGTTGATCTTGTTTATCAATTTTCCTTTTGAGGTTCACCATGATGATGTGAAGGAAATTCCTAAAATGCAAACTAAAATGATAAGAAAAAATTTCAATTTTAGCTTTTTCAATGAAAATCCTAGCTACTAATGGGAAAGCGCAATCAATTTTGAGAGCAAACAACAAAGAGCACAAACTAATATGCAGCTTTCCTAACTTGTTCCTTTGCAAAAGACACAATTCACTATATGAAAATGCAAGTTTTTCTTTTCAATATACTGAATGTGAATGAAAAAAGGAAACTATATGCATCAAATCAACAAAAACAAATGCTTTCTTCTTTGAGAAATGATGAATTTTAACAACAATTTCTCTTTTAGGAAAGAGGAAGAATGGGACTACAATTTTCCCTACAGGAAACGAAAAATTTAACGACAATTTCCTTTATGAAAACAAATGGATGTAATGCAGAAATAAAGTACTTTGAATTTGCTTTTTCAATGAAAAGAAAAACACTTAAAGATACATTGAACAAACTTACTTTTCAAAGGAGGAAGAATCAGGAAAATTCACTGGTCTCTAAGAGGTATCAGAAAATTGAAAACACTACAAACAAATGGTTGAGAATGATGGCAATGAAAAATTCAAAGGGAATTTGGTTGGCTAAGGGGGAAACATAGTCTATAAGGGGAGACATTGCGGTGCAATGCACCCCTGAGTGGGAGACAGTGCATTGTAGTGCATTGTGTCTTGACCAACAATATGTTGGGCGTAACAGAGATTGAAAATTAAAGCTACAAAACACATTTCTAATGAAAATTTGATTCAAAAGTCTAATAACTGAAAGTATATGCTACTGGGTGGATAAGAAGAGGAAAAAAGCAACATGAATGAAAGGAAACTCCCCAGTGGAGTTGCCAATTTGTTATGCAGAATTATGATCTACGGATAAATCAAATTCCCTAAATGTGGTGCTATGCATTTAGAACAACAAATTAAATACTTTTCTATCACTTTCTCTAAGAGTAAATAGACACACAGAAAGAAGAACCTACTTGTGATCCAAGCGCTTCCTATTCTCCTTCTGTCATTTTTTCTGTAGGCTTCAATCCAACTTAGATCATCAGATTGATTCCTGCAAGTATAAAAATAGAACAGAAAAATATTTGCAATATACAGATGCCTAATTATCTTAATCAGTTAAATTGATTGAACATGAAACATATATATCATTCAAGGGTCCATTACATGAGAAATAGAAACATAAATAGATACATATATGGGAAAATTAACAACAATATTTATTAAAGAGTAGAAGGGGGAGGTTACAACCAATGATCGATTTAATGTCACCAGCTCCAGCATCATCCCAGCCTCATCAAAATGAACATATCACCAATAGCATATCACTTATATCACTCTCTCAATTGAGAATCCAATATCATTTCTTTATCAAAATTATTCCTTCCCTTGCATTAGGATCTATGCTCAATTTATAGGGAAAATGAACATAGTTTCTCAATCAATGACTTTATAATAATAGGCAAGACATGTTCCCAAACTCAGAGGTGTTAGATGGACACTTGGATTCAAATTTTGACACATATGGACTCTTCTAGAAGGCACTGGTCATGTGGAGATTCCAAAACAATGATAGTTTCACTCCCATCTGACCAACACACCATTGAATGTCGAGAAGTGCATTGCAGTGCACAATTGAATGGAGGGACCTGCATATGCAACTTAGTTAGTCCCTTGAGATGTAGCGTTGGCTAGCATACTTATAACTTTGGAAATATTGCAATAGAAGTCATGAATGGTTTGTTCTTGTCTTAGGGTATGTAGCAACTGAAATGATAGGGGATGATAGACCATATTTCATTGGTCCTGGGGATGATGTCCAGTTTGAACAAGTCATGGGGGATGATGCCCAAATTGAACTATAACACTAATGGTGAAAACCACTTTGGGGCATGACTAGATAAAGTGGTGACTAAAAACCAGCTTGCTGGCAGTCAACACATTATTTTTTGTTGCAGTTACAACTTCATGTTCTTTTTTATATTTCACCTATTACTAATTTTTTGATACTAAAGGTTAAATATTGTTGCTAACACTGAAACCCCAATGTACCCGCTAATGTTCAAAATAAAATATTGTTTCTAATACTTAGGCTTAAGTGTTTGTGATATAAACTAGATGTACTTATTGATCATTAGATGTTTCTCATCATCATACCTTGTTGCTAATCATCAAAAGAACAAATTGTTGATCATTATGCTGCAAACCATAATTAACAAGTCTTGATTGTTGTCAATGTTTTCCTATTGTTATAGTGGAATTTTCCGATGACTGTACCACTGTTGTTTCCATTATTATAGCATGGAGGGGACAATCGATAGTCAAAAAATGTACTCCTTGAATAAAAGCTTTCCAATGGGATATTGTATGTGCGAAAGAAATATTGTATGCCAAAGTTACGACCCTGGGAAGTTGATGTTCCAACTTACCCCATCATGGCCCATAAGCATTTGGTGCTTCATCTCCTAGGGTTAGGTTTTTTGTTATTCAGGATTTCTCATTGCTTCTTCATGATAAAAATACCTCCTAGAATCATTGTAACATATTTGAGGAAGACACGTAGCCATCACATTTCTTCTCATATATAAGCATAGATCATTTCAATTATACTTGAATTCTGGAACATTTTATGTAATTAATCCTATTTTATAAACTTATGAAGTGTAGAAAAAAAAATATATGAAAGGACTCATCTTCTAATTCTATTGAAATTAAATTGGCTTTCAAAGGAAATTCTATTTTATGGAAGTAATTAAATCTAATCTAAGCCAATACGATCATGATTTTAAAAAATTTATAGACCCTCCTTCTCATGCATAAATTTAATTGATTTTATACAACAAACTCTCTTAAAAATCTTCTGAATATAATTGTTTGAATTTTTTAAATATTGACCCTTGTTTAATCAAAATTTTTGTATGATCAACCCGCATAATATTGACACACTGAAGCAATTAAAATTAACATAATTTGAAATTGAATTCATAAGGAAAAATAAACCTAAGTGATCACTCAACTAATTTTATATATGTATTTTTAAGTATTTTCCAAGGAGCTTGTTTCACATATTGTATGAAAAATAGGGAACTGGCTAAATAATAAGAAAGAAAGCATATAAATAAACTCTACAAGAAACATAGCATGTAAATAGATGCTACAAGAAACATAGCCTGTAAATAAAAGAAAACTACACTATGAAAACATGTAAAAGAGCATTGTACGTCCAACACAAGGGGTCCTCTTGGTGGTCACACGAGCTTAAGGTGACCTTATAATCTAACTATTAATCAAATCACAGGTGCATACACATAGAAGTAATATAGCTCAAAATTCTACAAATTATACTAAAGATTGAAAGGTTCATACAACAATTATACTCCAAATATATCTATGTCTCTCGATCTGCTGAGTGATATAAATATATAAAGTTTGTGAAATAACAATATTTAGAGTTTACTTGCTACAAATAAGAATGAAATATTATGACTAAGTGCTTTAACACTAAAATCTAGAACTCAGAGCATATAACTCAGCTCATGGGTAAAGGTGTATGAGTTTGGAAGATCACATGTAGCCATCAAAATACTATTCTTTAGCTCTCAATCCTTCAGGGATGTGTTGTTCTTTGTCACAATATTTCAACACTTTGTCACAATGTCATGTCACAATCCTTCAATGGTCTGCCTCTGTGCTATGTCACACAATTATTCATTGTGTTGAATTGAACTTTCACTCTGCCACAAATATGACATGTTTGCTTCTAATTTGGTGCACTTGCTAGATAAGTAACCATATTGGTTCCTTTTGCCACATATTCCATCGCTTGGTTTAGCTAAGATTTCCTTGGAGGTGTGCCAAATTATAAATCTGCAACATGTCCACAAAGAAGCAATCACTACATCTTAGCTTTTTTTTAGAAATAAAATGTATAAAACTACATAATAATTGACACATTACATTTGAATTTTTTTTATGTAACCTTCATGGCTCTAATGTCATATATACATATGGATGGTGACAAAAATATGAAAAAATTATGATTATGGAGGCATCTAAAAGGTATACATGGTCCAAACTATGATATAAAGGTGATAAAAAGAAGCCAATTTCTTGGCCCATCAATAATATACCACCACTCAAGCTAGTTTACTTTAATTTTGTATGTATATGGTTTCAACATTTTCCATTTATTAATTAAAGTAAAGCTGCACTGCATCTCTATGTTGTGGTTATAAATATGTATTTCATTTCATTGTCTTCATAAATTCGGTTCAATCATTATCTTTATGGTTGGAATATTTCATATTCTAAGTTTTCAATTGATCTGTTTTTGGACTTAGTCACTTTTCAAAGTAATTGTTGATTCAATATTGAAGTCTTCAAACATTGTCCAACTTTCCACCTATAAACAAAAAATAACTTTCTTAGTTCTATATATATTGGTTTGTTCAATTTTCCTAGTACACTAGGGCACTAAATTTGATCCTATTGACCACACTATATTCAAGTCAACCTTGTGACCACCTACCACACCCATCTCAAAAGTATATTTGTCATCCCAATCTTGCTAAAACATGGTAGAGAGTGCTTGAAAATAACCCAGACCACTCCATAACCAACTAGTTCCTCTTGAAACCCACTGAAGAGCATTCAACAAGGCTTCTATATCGCCATTCCCATAACAAGGATATAAAGAGTAATATTTGATACCACTTGTTGTGGCATTATAGGTCCTACCTAATTTTTATTTTTATTTTTTACATTCTAGGTCATGAAACATTTCCTTTCCATAGTTGTATGGGTTTGAACAATAAGGTCTTGACCAATTTTTAGCTACTAAAACTATATTATTCCTCCTCACTTAAGACTTGTTATATTTTCAACTAAGTTGAATACAACAATGTTCTGTAACAATAAGTACTCATCAAGTTGTGACCTTAAAGCATCCCAACAATACTTTAACATGTAACTAATATTTGTTAATGTGAGGAATGATAACATTCAACCAAATAAATTTACCACAAATTAGAAATATGGGCAATTCTCAAGGTGGATACCTTAACTTATTATTACAAATAATGTTATAAGAATATGACAAGCCTAGTCCAATAATGGTGCCTATGAATATTTTATACATATACAAATGTTCCAAGGCATAAATACCTATTGGAACAACACTTACATATTCGAACCCTTTGAAGCATCCATGGTTTTGACTCCTATTTCTCCCTTTCTTCACATGGAACAATATTAGTCTAGTTCTACCATCCCTTAGATTCTTTCCAAGTTGTATAAATCCTCATTGAATATTTCCTATGAATCAACCAACCTCCAAGTTATTCATTGTATTAAAAACCCATACTCAACACCTAAAAAATCATTATTCACTTGATGAATGATCATTCAATCACAATGAGGGAATGACCCGCTAAGTGAATTCCTTTGCAAAATATTTTCATCCTCTTCATATAGGTAGGAGGTGAATTTTATTTTCCTCCTTCTAAGGTGCCTTTCATCATTCCCTCTTCCCAAGGGATCCAAATGTATAATACACTACACTTTGTTCACCAAGTCTTAGAACACCCAACTCCTTGGATCCCTGTTTGAACTAGATTGTGCACTACTGCTAAAGGTGTCTTTATAGGGATACAATTTCTGTTCTACTTGAGCAACACATACAACTCATGAATCCTAATCACCATGTAATATTGGTGTGACCTTACTATTAGGCATGGCCACCAATTACTTGTATAACCTATAGTATGCTTAAATGACATGCCTAGATGAAAATCAAGCTAAACACCTAAAACTATTTGGAATGTCAAATTACTTGTTTCATCACTAGAAATGTTGTTTCATTCCCACTAAATTGTAGGAAACTTCCTATCCCTTTCCTTAAGCCAAGAACAATTAAAGAATTGACCACCTAATGTAGGAATTTTTTATCATCCATCTAGGCCAACCCATTATAGGTCTCTAAATGTCATATACCTAATGGTAGAAATATTTCACACACATTCAATACACATAAAAAATGGGTAACACACTATCCACTACATTTGCAAATAACACCATCCTACACTGACCTTGCATTGTAATTCCTCATTTAGTCACACACCGCTATTAGGGAAGATATCCTTGGTGCTCCTTGTCCACACCAAACTGGTACATCATCTTACAGTGTCACGAATCATAATGAATCAATCATGTAGGCTACCAAACGTGTAGAATAATTGTGCAAGTCCATTGATGTTTTAATAACATGCCATTTGTCATGCCATCAGCAATGACACATGATTTGTAAAATGGCATGGATATTCCACTGGACAGTTTGTCAAAACAAATACGATAATATATTATATTAAAAAATATGAAATTCTACACTATTACAGTTTTATTAAATTTCTAGATCTGTATATTTTAGTGCAATTAATACATGCATGTGAATGGAAATTATGTAGACAATATAGAATGAAAAATAAAATCTTAGGCACACATAAGACACAATATATACTCTGGGAAACCCTTTTGAGAGAAAACCTAGCAAGAAGGTGAGGCTACTCCACTCTCTTTTTCTATCTAGAAATATGACTACAAGTACAAAGAAGTATGGCTTGTGGCCTGCGGGATGCTACAACACACAATCCTCTCTATGTGCTCTACTTCCAATCCCTCTTGCCTATTTTTTCTCATCTATGGAACAAATTCCCTCGAAAGAATGGAATGCCTCTTCCTCCTAATGGCCTGGTTATAACATAACTCGATAGCCTGCTAGTGGTTAAGTTTGACTACATCAACTCTTCACTAGAGTTACAATATAGAATCTTCTAGATTATTTTACATCACAATAAAATGGATGGCCCATTTCCATGAATAATGGGGACTGGAGTGACTCTAGAACCATGGTGGTGAAAACTGTAAGGTCAATTTTTGAGTGCCATAATTTTTTCATACGAACTTTGATTGAAGCGCTTCTTGCACCATTGGAAAAATATTTATGTGTAGAATAACATGAAACGGTGCCATGTGAAATCAATAATTTTTTACCCCCCAAAATGTCATTTGATACCTCAAAATTCTCTCGAAAGGTTTCAAACCTTGTTTTTCCAAATTGGATCCCACTGGTAAAAATGGTCCCGTGAGTTGATTCCTCCACTTTTTCCACTCTGAATGCATCGATATGGATGAAAAAAATATAATGATACAATTCGTAACAACACCACAAGTAGGGTCCTTTAATTATCCCTTGTACTTTAATTATCCCTTGTATTGTTGATGTCCTTATCAACACAACCCCATTGTCTCCTTTGATGAAAGGGTTGTTGGTGGTGATGAGACACTTTCACAATTTGTACATTCAAATATGGATCTCATACCATATGTCATAGGACTATACTTTCATTATGATTGAGTGTCACATAACACTCAAGAATCCTATTTTATATGCAACATCAACATGACCTTACTAGTTAGACATGACCATCAACCACTTGTATTACCAAAAAAATTCCAACTAACATGCATGTATTGAACACAAGCCAAGCAACTTAAACCATGTATAATGTCAAATTTCTCATTTCACTATAGGAAATGTTGCATTATCTGCACGTAACCATAGGAAAATTTAACCACCCAATATAGGACTATGCTATCATCCATATAGGCCAACCCATTGTAGTCCTTTGAAGGTCACATACCTAGTGGAAGTATACTTTCTCATACCTTAAGCACAATCACCAACAATGTTTCCTTTCCATGGCCAACATGCTATCCACCACATTGCCAAATCATACCATCCTTCACTGAGCTTTCATTGCAATGTTTCATTGGTAATATGCCCCTACTAGGAAATATATCATTATTCCTCCTAGTTAATTCCAAACTAATACATTTTCATAACCATCTCACAAATCACCATAAGTTATTTACCAAGGATATCAGACAAGTAGACTCTCCATGCACTTTTAGTTATGTTTTCCCAGTGTATCATTCATCATGCCATTGCCAATGACACCTTAATTAGGGACCCTACACATCCAAAGTCTCACGCATTTGATGTTACATTGTTACACTTAAACAATGTTCAAGGAACTCCTCACCATTCCTTGTGCTTCATGTTATGATGATCCAACATCCATCTAACTTTGTGTTGTATTCCCAACTTATGCATTTCTACCCATAAATAAGGCATTTAACCCATAAACCAAGGCACTATTACTTAACTTATCCTTGAAATAAGGAGCATCATATCCATTGTCCAAACCATTATGCAACTTCCATAAAAAACCCTAATTGAAAACACTCATCTTATTGCCATACTTAGCTAAATCACTTTTTTAATCTCTTTAACAAATAGGCATACTTTTCCATCATGCAAGGCCACCCAAGGCATGCTCATATAGCTTCGTAACCTACCATCACAACTAATCAATATTGGCTAATGACCATCTCAATGGATAGATAGGAGTGCCCATCGCCAATTCCAAGGAAAAGGCCTTACAAATTTTATTTTAAAAATATTTAAATCATACACCAAAAAATAAAAATTAACTTAATTTATGATATAAACTAACTAAAATGATTTAAAATTTTATTTTTTAAAATATAAAGTGTTGTTTGGAATTTAGCGTTAGAAATGATATTGAGTTTTAAATAGTTTTAATTAGTTTATATCATAAATTAAGTTAAATTTTTTTGGGTATATGATTTAAATCTTTTTAAAATAAAAATTGTAAGGCCTTTGCCTTGGAATTGGCTATGGGAACACCTATCTATCCATTGAGATGGTCATTAGCAAGTATTGATTTGTTGCTTCCAATTTCAACCATATTCACGAACATATGTTTTTCACCCACCAAAAAAACAAACATTTTTGAAAAGTTTCATCTTAATCTTCATATTGAAAACCAAAACTAATTATATAACATTAGGTGAAATGCAGGAAATTAATCTTATACATGCGCACTCGAAATCAAACCCAGTTATTCAATCTCTACACTCTAAAGGCCAAATGATTCACTATACTAAAGGAATTTCTATAAATTGCACTTGCTCATTTGTTAAGCATTATTATATATTATAATTTGTATATATAAAAAAAGCGAAGAATATTCATTCCTTAAATCATTGATAATAAAGATATACATGAACTAAGATTTAGATGATCTCTTCATCCTTTAAAAAGTGTAAAACGTAATTATTTTATCATGTTTTATTATTATTTTTTAATTTAATATTTATTTTGTATATATTATTTTTTTATTTAGTATTTATTTTATGTATACTATAACAATTTTTTTCATATTAGATTAACATTTATTTATAGATACTATAGCATTTTTTTTATACTAAATTGTAAAACATTTCACACTGATATGCTTTCCCTTTATTGCTAACACACCCTCCAATCAAGTAACCGAGACATAACATCTAAAGTAACCGCAAAATTGCAACCATCTTCACCGACGGATTTGACTCACTATTAGGTTTTCATCCCATCTACTACCTCTCCCATCCACATGCAAGTATCTAAGATGGTAGTACAGAAATGTTGACTCAACTTTATTGCATTAGTGGGATTGCTAGGTCACCATCTTTATCTAATGGCACAACCCATCCAATCCACAAAGCATGTTAGCGCAATCCATCCTACTCACAAAGCATGTGAGTGCAATTATAATCCAGTAATTAATTTAATTTTGTTTTTTTAAGAATCAAGAGGAATTGGTGGTAACTTGTTAGTTTTATTTGAGTGAGGTTAATTTTGGTTTTTTTGGTTAAAAATTGAGAGGAATCGGTAATTTGTTAGGATTATTTAAGTGAGCTTTAGATTCAAAATCGGTTAACTATCATGATGACTTTTAAGGTAGTGCCAACAATACACATGTCATATAGTTGAAAACTTACGACTTGTCAAGGGTAGAGGTGTCCTAAGGTATGAAATTCTATTTAAGGGTTATCTACGCTTCTAACTTTATCACAATGTGCCAACATATTCTTTTGCAATAATTAAACTTGAGTGAAGCAGAGACCATCACTCTTCCAAAGCACCAAACCACCAAACCACCAAAGTTAAAACCCAAAACATAATTAATCTTTTCTTTTTAAACCATTGTGAATTGATAACACATTATACTAACTTGGGCTAGTCCCAAGATCAAATCTTTTGATTTCCACTATAATACCAAGAGTATATATCCAGCACTCCTTAAGCCATATATACCAATAATTAATCAGTTTTTTAAACTATAATGAATAGGTAACATGTTGGAATAATCAAATCCTACCACTACAACGCCAATAGTATATCCACAACCCTCAAACCAGATATACTAATAAATTATTATTTAGCAAGAGCCCAAATATAATTCACTTAAATAGAGACTCCTATTCTATTAATTTTAGAAAAAAATGATCTTTCATTCTTAATCTAAACATAATCTAAATTGAGATTTTAATATTAAAAATAAAATTAAAAAATATATGAATAAGTAAACATAATCTATCTTAAAAATTGATATTTCTTTCATCATCTGAACATAATCTAAATTAAGACTTTAATAATAAAGGGAAAAAAATATATGAATAAGTGAACAAAATCTATTTTAAAAACAACTTTAATATTAAATAAGAAAATGATCTATAAACCATGTTTATATCGAAGTTGTTTACTTTTGAATGGTTCCATTGCTCACCATAGTCGACCTTTTTATTTTCTGCATTCAAGTAAACAACTGTCACATTGTCCACAGCTGAATCTATATAATAAATATATAAATTATTTATAATAAATATAACCATATTTAAAAAATATATAAAATCCCAAAAATAGTGACTCTTTTTAAAATTAGCAATGTATTACACATTTACATAGACAAATTTTTTCCTTTTCCATTTAAAAAAAAATAAATCAAAAAATGGTAAACTTTCTTATTCCATTATGATTTTTCATTTTTTTTTTGTATTTTCTTACTTTCTCTTTCCCATTTTCTAAGCTTTTCAGTCTTTGAAAGGAAAAATGAAATTAGAAAATGGTAAAATTTCTTATTCCAATACCATTTTATGTGTAAATATTTTATGTCGTTACATTTTATGTTTTTATTTACTGGATTTCTGAGTTTTAACCATTTCTGTTATAAATATTGTTGTGATATAGTACTTCTTGACTTCTTGAAGATGACCATTTCTGTTATAAATATTGTTGTGATCTAGTACTTCTTGAAGATGACCAACTTCCTCCAGGTTGTTATTTTGTACAAATCTTAACTAGTCATGACTTCCCCAACACCCAGATCTCAAATAGATGAGACTCGTGGATTTTCCAAGAAATCCCCAATGTGCTAAAACACTAGTGCTCATTTCCATAACTACTAGCTGCTAGCAATGTTAGAAGATGTAAATTGAATTACATGCTTGCGTGTGGTTTTTGTAAGGATAACACTTTGAAAGTTCTCATTCAAATTTATTTTCTTTTGTATTGTAGACTTAGGGTGATTGTCGTGGGTTATTAATTACAAGTTGTGTTAACAATCATGAAAATTCTCTTGATTATAATAATAATAATAGTAGAGAGAGATTGAAGTTTTTGGATCGTTTCAAAGAATTATTGAAAGAAATTAGAGAAATTTTGTTTGACATTATACATCCTAACAAACTGTTTTCTTTGTGAAAATAATACCATTCATTTACTATTTTTTAAATTTAGTTTGAATTAAAAACCACACTTATCATTTCTTTTCAAAACTTATATTCCTTTCTAAACTTGAATTTAAAATACTCTTCTAATTTAAAAACTTATGCATCTAAAATTATTCATAATAAATATAACCATATTTAAAAAATATATAAAATCTAAAAAATAATCACTCTTTTTAAAATTAGCAGTGTATTACATATTCTTTCCTTTTTCATTTAAAAAACTTTTAGGCCTTTGAAAGCAAAAATTAAATTAGAAAATGGTAAACTTTCTTATTCCATTATGATTTTCATTTTTTTTTTTTTTGTATTTTCTTACTTTCTCTTTCCCATTTTCTAAGCTTTTCAAGACTTTGAAAGGAAAAATGAAATTAGAAAATGGTAAACTTTCTTATTCCAATACCATTTTTCATTTTATTTTCTATTTTTTTAATTTCCCTTTCCCATTTTCTAAGCCTTTTTCTCTCTTCCATTTTCTAAGTTTTTTAATTATGTGGAAGCAAAAATGAAATTAGAAAATTGTATTATTCCATTTTCATTTTTCTTTTTCTTTTCTATTTTTTTACTTTTCCTTTCTCATTTTCTAAGCATTTTTAAAGAAAAACTGAAATAAAAAAATGGTAAATTTTCTTATTCCATTATAATTTTCCATTTTCTTTTGTATTTTCTTACCTTTTATGTGCAAATATTTCCATTAATATAATCTATTATTGAATATTTCTAACCCTTTCATGGATCACTAAATTCGTTTCAAATGCAATTCTTCATTTCAAAATGAATGTTTTTTGTATTTTATTAGTCACATGATGAAATAATATTAAATTAAAATGAGATTGTACACTTGAAATTATTATATAATCTGTCACTATGTTATTATCATCATGGTTGCAAGTTGGCATTATATATATATATAATTTAAGTTTTGTAATTTGTTTTATACAAATTTTATATAATATATTATTTTAAAATTTAAAATTTGAAAAAAAATTGGTGTACTTTAAAATTTTAAATTTGAAGAGTTTTTGTTGCCCTGTAGTTTGATTTGGTAAAATTATTTAACAATAAATTTTTAAAATATAAAATGGTAAACTTTCTTATTCCATTATGATTTTTCATTTTTTTGTATTTTTTTACTTTCTCTTTTCCATTTTCTAAGCTTTTCAAGTCTTTGAAAGAAAAAATGAAATTATAAAATGGTAAACTTTCTTATTCCAATACCATTTTATTTGTAAATATTTTATGTGGTTACATTTTATGTTTTTATTTATTGAATTGTTTATTTTGTAAAATTGTAAAAAGACGTATTCATGTCTTCACAATCACATGTTGTTCTAGCCAATTTTCAATATTTACATGATTAACACATGACTTTTAGCGTTTTGATATTGCATTTGCTGGATTATGTGCAGGTTTGGGATACTGCACTACCAATCCATAAATTTGGGACTCCCCAATTGACATATTTTGGTGATAATTCATTTAAGATGTTGTATGCATAATCACAAAATAAAATTGCTACTTGCACAACAATGAAAGACAAATCTCCTCAAATCTTAATTAGATAAACTACCTTTACTGTATCTTTACACCTTTAAAAACAATGATTAGTTAATATTAAATTGAAAAATAATCAAGTAAAATAATATTGAAAAAAAATCGGTAATGGATACGATCGTTGCAAGGTGCAAGTGAGTACCAATAAAAAAAAGTACATCCCACCTTTCACCGATCCTGTTAACTATCCTTAGCAGCCGTCACAGCGTCTGAAACACGCTTCCATCACATCACTTATCACTGGGAGGTGCTAAAATTTTCGTGTACGCTCTGAGAAACCCCATATAAAATAGACTTGCAACAAATGATCCTAGTCCTCTGTTCCTTTTTTAGGAGCATGGTTTGCTATCATATAATGTTTGTTTTTTTTTCTTTTTTCGACTCGACTCGGCTCATAGTAAATACTTTTTCTTCAGCTTATCTTGATATTTTGGTTCAGTTTCATGCTTAGAGGACATATAGGTTAATGATTAACAACATCTCTATCTGGTCACAGTGAGAAATCTTTTTCGGATATAAGTATTTTTTTGTATTTTTTTAGGAGTCGTCTAACGAGCCGGAGGAATTGCCCGGACGGTCAAAATTGGCCGGAATCTGGGCCAAAAAAATTTTAAAAATCTTGCAGAAACAGTGTTTGAATCCTGATTTTGACATTGGAAATGGATTCAGCACCATCAAAAACCTGTAGGACACCCAAAATATTAAACTTTGATACTTATAACATGGATTTAGAAAAATTCCTGCCGGATTTTCTGAAAATCTTATCGGAATTTTGATGATTTTCAGGGCGATTCCTCTGGCTAGTTAGACTACGGCATTTTTTTATATATGTATTTTTTTTTTCAATATAAATAGAAAGTGATTTTTTGGAGAAAGAAAAAAAAACCTTTTGATTTCTATCTCTATTCATTAAAAAAAACTCTAAAATGTGTGGATAGTCTTAGAAGGTGTGAAAATATTGTTTAGTGGTAGTGGTTTAAATTATAGTTTATCCAATCATAATAGAGAAAACAACTAGAATTTTCATGAAAACTATAATTTAGATTTCCAAAAGTTTCTACAGAATTTTATCAAAGACATAATTACCAAGTTCGAAGTCAAATTCGAATTCCAATTCGATACGATACTATAAAAGTTCGAATCAAAAATTTGTAATTAGGAAAAAATTGGACACTATACATCCTAAAAATTGTTGCCTTTCACTTACTATTTTCTAAATTTATTTTGAATTAAAAACAACACTTATCACTTCTTTTCAAAACTTATATTCATTTCTAAATTTTAATTTAAAATATTCTTCTAATTTCAAAATTATGTATCTTAAATTCTTTATAATAAATATAACCATATTTAAAATATATATATATATATAATCTAAAAATTAGTCACTCTTAAAATTAGTAAACGAAAGTTAAGATGGTTAATTTCATTTTTGGTTTCGGTAGGACCAAGTCTTCAACCTATGAAATATTTGACCCGCACTTAGCTTTTTAGTACCTCTTAACTCATCCATTAATGGTTAAGTTCTTCGATGTGTTATACATTTAGTCGAGTTCTATGAACTGAAAGAACGTGACTAATTAAGGTCCTTCGGTATTAAATAAATCTTAACTCTAAGCAGATGTTTTGGTACCTCCCAAACTACATCAGGATTCGAGCTTAGACGCCTAGATTATTTGAGACCGTCAGATGGATTATCGAATCAACGGCTACTGCGCTTTCTACCAAAGTTATCATTTCAACAAAACTCGAAAAACCCTATCTGATTGTCTCATTTGCGTTGCATAGCTAGGTGAACTAGTTCTGCAATGGCGCTCCATAGTTTTTGACAAAGGGGGTTCTTCTCTCGCTGTTTGTTGGTGTGTTGGGTTCGCATTTCAGGCCGAGGGTATGAAGATGCCCAACCTCCTTCGAACCTGCTGTACCCGTAGAAGAAATATCAAGGAAGTCGAGGGTTTGGCTTCCACTTCGGTAGTCCTTAACGTTCTTACCCTTGCACAGAGGAACTCCTCCAGCTTGCAGTCCATTTCCACTGAGGTAATGGTCTTCTTTCACAATTCAATTCTTGTTTTCCTTTTTACATTATGTTAATCCCGAAGAGAGGTCTTGGTTCTGAGCTTAACCCATCTCTACAATTTCTTACAGGGTAGTATTCGGCACTAATAAGTTACCTACAAGTATATAACACTATCTCACTTATTATATTTCGTTTACTTCTCTTATATTATTTATAAAAACTTCTGAACCTTGACTATAATGTTATTCTCTTGCAGGTATACATATTCTTATTCGTTTTTCTGGGTGATTCACTTCTATGCTTTAGTGGCTCCATAACTACACTTCCGCAATTACGGTAGTTCTTCTGTCACAGGTACTGTATCTGGTTTTACAATCCCCTATTTACTGTTGTCGTTACAAGTGGGCATCTATAGCTCTAACTCCTGCTTGTGCACTAGGCCTACTTGATTCCGAAATGATATAGATAGTTTTAAGGGAAAAAGTTTACCCTCAAGCTTTGTTGTTAGGATTCTTCAGAATTTAGACCACTTAGAGCTATGTTATCTATATATATATCTTTTGTAAAGAATATCTTTTTCATAATGTTAAAAGTTTTGGGCTTGTAGTTTTTCTGCCATATATATATATATATATATATACATACAGTCGGTTTCTTTGTTGATATTCTTCCATCGACTCTTCTTTCGACACTTGTAAAAATGTAAGGGTTTATTTTATTTTTCTGAGAATTATCGTGGTTACTGTATTGTTTACCATTTCATCATTGTATAACGGTGAAATGCAATTCGACAAAATGCTAAATTCTGTATTCAGTATTTGTCTGACTATACCCATATCCGAGTATGGATTTATTAATTTATCAAAGCCCTCTTCATTTTCTAAAGTTAGACTTAATTGAGAATTTCTTTCTATTATCTCATTTCGCTAGATAGAATGAGACCATGCATGCAATATGAGAAAGGTTTTCTTGCAGGTTGTCAATGGATTTTCTTTGTTGTATGCCATGTGACAATGTTACAATTCTCACAGAAACTAATATCTATATTTTATTTCATTACTCTTATACTAGCATACATACTTTGTGTCTTTACTTTCCATTCACATATCACAGGTTCCATACAAAAAGGTGTTCGTATTATTTGTTATTCTTATGACCAGACCATTTTTTCCATGGAATATCATAGAAACAGTGAGCGATCCTCACCGAGTTTTCTTTCGAGAACTCTGTGGTAACAACTCTCTGAATACTTAATTTCCAATAGCATTTAATTTTCCCATAGCTTTGGTTTCTCTCTAACCAGAGAACAGAAACCCCTTTTTTAACAAGAAAATGTAAATCTTTTCTTAATAATATAAATATAAATCTTACTTGACTAGAAAATTTTAAATCTTTCCTTACAGAAAAATATGAATATTTCCTTACAAAATTATAAGTCTTTCCTTCAACAGAAAATTATAAATCCTCACAGAAATATAAATCTTTCCTGACAGACAAATATAAATATTTCCTTATAGAAAAATATAAATATACACATATTTTACTTTACTCATCCTACAGATATTAATTCCTCTGTTTTCCTTTCATCATTTAAATAACAGAGCAGTATTATACTTATCTATAGTTCGATGTTTGGACTGATGTGGTTCCTCCCTACCACAAGTGAGGCAATCACTTCCTCACTCTCCCCCGTGCTCCAAGCCTGAGCTCAATGGTTGACAGAATCCTCTGGAAGAGACTTCAGGACAATCCGGTCCAGTCTTCAATTCCAGCAGTGAGGAAAACTTGCAGTGTTCCACTAGTTAGCACTAGTCCAGGAATCTTCTCCAGAATTTCTTCCTTTTTCCCCCAGTTATCCAACAAAGCCCCTCTACCTCACTGGGATCACCTTTTTATCCCTAGAGGTGAGGAAATTGTTTGAACTGATTATGTTCAACTAACTCATAATCTTGAATTATTTTAACATCAATCTTTCACTTTATGGAACCATTTCCATAACCAATTTAATTTTTGTTCATGATATTATTAATTTCAAAAATATAATAAATAAGAAATGTTTCATAGTCTTAATAAAAAAATAAGCTTAACCAATAGTTAAGGACTAAACCAGCGGTTACAAATTCCCCCTTGGAAGTGAACCCCATCCCCGGTGTTCTCATTCTTCTCCAGCAAAGAGTTTAGGATAGGCTTCCCGAACAAAACCTCCATCCTCCCAGGTAGCTTCTTCCGGGCCAAAGTGTTTCCATTGCACTTTAACCTGGGCGATGGCTCACTTATGGAGCATGATTTCCCTCAGATCGATTATACTGTGAGGTTCGACCAGAAATTCTCCATCCGGCTCGACCTGCAAACAATAATCTTGAATCAGTTTTACACAAAACCCTTAACAATTTAACAATTTTTAATAGATATGGTATTCATATACTACCTGAATATTCTGCCAGTGGATTATATTTTTTGAATCGTGTATGTATCTTTTCAATAATGATACATGAAAAACGTTATATACTCGAATATGACTAGGCAAGGCTAATCGGGAAGCCACAAGTCCTACTCGTTCCAATATTTGGAATGGACCGCAAAATCACGGAGCCAACTTGGCACATGAGGCCCATCTTAAGGTACTTTTCTTTGGTTTAATCCTTACGTACACATGGTCCCCCACTTCAAATTCACGATAAGTCCTTTTTTGGTCTGCATACACTTTTTTCCTATCTTGGGCTGCCTTCAAATTTTGTCGAATTTTCTTTATTTCCATCTCCATTTCAGCTAACATGTCGATACCCAACATCATCTTGTTTTCTGGGCTACTCCAATTAATAGGAGTTCTACACCGTCACCCATACAAGGCTTCAAATGGACTCATCTTCAGTGACTCCTGATATCCGTTGTTATATGCAAACTCTACTAGGTGTATGTATTCTTCCCACCTAGTTGGCTGTTGCATGACATACATACGCAACATATCTTCCAGAATTTGATTTACTCGCTCCGTTTTCCTGTCCGTATGTGGATGGTAAGCGGTGCTAAAGTTAACTTGAGTCCCCAGTCCAGTGAACAACATTTTCCAGAATGCTGATGTAAATTTTACATCCCTATCGGATATAACAGTCTTTGGAATACCATGTAATCTAAAAATTTCGCGCATAAAGATGTTTGCTATTTGTACTATTTTGTAAGTAGACTGAATAGGTATAAAATGCATGGATTTTCTTAACCAATCCACCACTACCATAATTGAGTCATTATGCCTTTTTGATTTGGGCAGTCCGGTGATAAAATATAACGATATCACCTCCCACTTCCACTCATGTATGGGTATAGGTTGCATAAGACCAGCTGGGTGCCGATGCTCTACTTTTACTTGTTGAAATTCTATACACTTGTTTAGATATTCTACAATATCTTTTCTCATTCCTGGCCATAAATAATTTTTCCTTATTTCTATTAACATCTTTTGATATCCAAGATGTCCCAAATAATTACTACGATGGTATTCATCCAGAATTAGTTCCTTCAACTTTATTTTGTTAGGAATGAAAATCCTTTTTTTGAAAATCAGCAAATCATTGTTATCAATTTCATAATCTGCCGATTTACCTTGGTCCTTGAACTCCTTTTCTTGCTGCCATATAAATTTATATTCAGGATATTTATCTGCTTCTGCTTTTATTTGTTCTGAAAATCTGCATTCAACTTCATTAATATACAGTTTATAAATACCATGCAATTTTCTGCTTAATGCATCTGCTACTTTGTTCTCCTTACCTTTTACATGCTGCATCTCAATATCAAATTCGCTAAGGAAGGCATTCCATCTGGCCTAGCAAGAATTGAGATCAACTTGTTTAAAATAGCTGGTTAAGCTACTATGATCAGTCTTAAGCAAAAATATTTTTCCCAGTAAGTAAAGCCTCCATACCCAAAGCGCATGCACTACTGCAGTCAATTCTAAATCATAAGCTGAATATCGCTACTCATGTTCCTTTAACTTCTGAGGCTCATATGCGACCACTTTTCCTTCTTGCGACAAAATCGCTCCAACACCCTCCTTGCAAGCATTTGTGCAGACTTCGAATTCTTTAGTAGGATCATCTACTCTTCACACTGGAGCTATAGTCAATAACTGTTTCAAATTTTCAAAACTGTCCTAACATTCCCTTGTCCTCTTGAATATTATGCCTTTCCTTTGTAAAGAGGTAATAGGAAAAGAAATTTTAGAAAAACCCTCAATAAATCACCTATAATAACCGACCAGCCCCATAAATGATCGTATGTCTGCCACGTTTTGAGGTACCTTCCATTCCATAATTGTTCTAATTTTTTCAGGGTCCACTGCAATACCTTCAGCAGTAATAACATGCCCAAGGTATTGGATTTATTCCCTGAAGAAATCACACTTGCTGAATTTTGCATACAGCTGATGCTTCCTTAACATCTCTAGCACTATCCGCAAGTGTTCTTTGTGTTCCTCTGCATTCTTAGAATAAAATAAAATGTCATCAATAAAATTAATACAAAATTATCCAGATAAGGGTGGAATATACCATGCATCAGCCTCATGAATGTTGTTGGTGCATTGGTCAACCCGAAAGGTAACACCACAAATTCGTAGTGCCCGTACCTTGTACGAAAGGCAGTTTTATGTATGTCTTCATCCTTTATCCGGATTTGATGGTATCTCGATCTCAGATCTATCTTGGAAAATATTGTGGCTCCCTTTACTTGGTCAAACAGATCATCAATTCGCGGTAAGGGATATATGTTCTTAACAGTTAGCTTATTCAGCTGATGGTAATCCATGCACATTCTCATGGTGCCCTCCTTTTTCTTCACAAATAGTACAGGTGCTCCCCAAGGAGACACACTGGGTCGTATATATCCCTTATCCAATAATTCATGTAGCTGAATTTGTAACTCAGTTAATTTAGGTACACTCATCCGATAGGGTGCTCTTGAAAATGGCGATGCTTCCAGCATCAATTCAATTGTAAAATCTATGTCCCTTCTAGGTGGTAATCCTGGTATTTCCTCTGGAAATACATCCTTGAATTCCTGCACTATTGGTATATTTTCCAACATAGGGGTATTTTCTTTAGAGTTAGTGAAGCCCACCTGAATAGCATACAGTTGGCATCCTTTCCTCATGCACTTACTCATTTGAGATGCTGTGATCGGACGCAACTGTAAAGGTTTCTTTATCCCTTGAATCTCCTAACGAGTGCCATCATGTTTTCTGTAGTAAATAACCTTTTCTTTGCAATCTACTAGTGTCCAATGTTTTTCCAGCCAATCCATGCCAAGTAGCACATCATAAGATCCCAGAGGTAAAATATTGAAATCCACAGTTAGGTGTTGTTCATTAATTTTTAGTGCACAATTCGATATTCTGGCACTAACTTTCCTCTTAGCTCCAGTAGCTAACTGTACTAGCCATGATTTTCTAAATTTCTGACTTTGTAATTTACAGTTCTCTACTAATTTGGGACTTATATAGCTTAAAATTCACCTGGATCTACCAAAATAGAAACAGGTTGAGATAAAAGTTTACCTTCCAGTTCAATCATTGTCGGTCGGTAGTCAGTTTGCCGGTCCTCCAATGCCATGCGTGATGCAGCTATGTTTACGGCAACATCACCCACTATTGAGGCCTCTTGTAAATTGGTCACTACTTCGCTCCTACCTCGGCGCGGGCGAGTTTCGATAATAGTGTGCCTCCCCACACCCCCGACGCATTGTAAAGGTGGCTTTTGGTTCGATTTTGTTCTAGTTCTTGGAAGCATCGTTTATCTTACAGGGCCACACCTTATTCTTTGATGACTCTTACCAAACTGTTTACTAGCTAAAATTCTAGTTGTACCTTTAGAATTACTGATTTTGTTTCTTTTAAACCCAGAGCTGCCTTTATGCTCTTTCTTTGCCTGCCAGCTTTTACCTTGCTCCACCTTGAATTTTTCTTCCTGGTAACACATTCTATCTTTTCTGATGGCTTCATCCATTGTCTTAGAATTTATGAACTCTATACATTCCTTCATATGAGTCGGAAAACTACTTAGGAACCTCTGTACTTTAGCCTTCTCATCTCTTAAGTAAGGCACGTGATGCAGTAAGGAAGTAAATTTAGTGATATATTAGTCCATTGTCATTTGTCCCAACTTCAAATTTTGGAATTCTCAAGATTTTTCATCATAGAAGTGCTCTGTTAGGTACTTATCCTTAAAATACTATTGAAATGCATCCCAAGTTACATCTTGGTCATTTATACTGCGAACATTCTTCACTTCCTCCCACCATAAAGTGGCTTTCTCGCTTTCTCGCTTAGCTGGTAAATATCCAATCTGGCCTTGAGGTTACTGTTGTATTCATATACTTGGAAATATTTATTCATATTAATCATCCATGCTTCAACTACTTCCTCTTCTACTCCATCAAACGTAGGGGGTTTTATTTTCCTAAATTCACCTTGCAGTTCTACTTTCTGCCTTTTTATTTCTTTCTGGTTTGGTACATTATCAGATTCAGGTTCATTATAATTCTTATTTTGGTTACTACGTTGAGACTAACTTCTTTCCATTGTGTTCGTATCATGATGTCTGGTTTGTTCTTCATTCCTTTCCTGAAACTCTCTATCAGTACTTGGCTTTTCAATTCCTAGATTCTGCTTGTCAGAGAGAGTTTTCAATATCCTTTCCTGCTCTTGCATCAACCATGAATTATCGTCTCTTACCTTCTCCACTTCCTCTTGTAACTTCTGCACAGTGGTTAAAAGAATACTGGTTTGGTGCTGCTTTTCTTCTAACAGCCTACTAGTTTGCTGATGATGTTCCACCCCCAGCTGTATCCACATTTCTGGGTTCATATCCTGTCGAGGTTGTGGTTCCTCGACATTTAGAGTTGGTTGTTGTAATGGGTTCCTTCTCATTATGTCCATATAACTCTTTCTGTGTGCACCAGGAATACACAACTTTAAACGTTAGTTGACAAATAGGGTCCCAATGTTACAACACCACTCTGATACCACTTGTCACAATCATCATAACTTAAACATTTCAATATACCAGTAATTAATCTAACATAAAAAAAATTACTTTACCATATCTTAAAACTTTATATTACTACCTTATACAATGTAATTTTCCAACTTACATAGCCTATGTAAGATTTGTATGACTCCAAGTGTATTTGCTTAATTTTCAATTAAGCACATTAAAACCATTTTTTTTTTTTGAAGTAATCTTGATCCCCTGATAACAAGCTGATAATGTTACATCGAGACCGAAGTCAGTGACTACTGCCTTGAAGGCAGAAAATTCAGGAAAAAATAGAGAAGTGAACTGTCGAAACCCACGCAGGGGTGCAGAGTAAGATTTCTCCAAAAAATGCATTGACCCAGAATAGACAAAAAGGGGCCAGAAAGCTTCATAGCTACCAGAACAGAAAAAAACCCAAGAAGTTGGGTGACACAAACAGAGAAAAAGACCAAGCAACGAACCCATTAGTCTTCCGGAGTCTCCTCCATAATCCTGCACGAGCTGGTGGCGTGCATTTCAGGAGCAAGTTCTGCCTGAGAAGCCGGGGGGCCTGGTTCAGCAGAGAGCATGTCTTCATCTGGAACGAAATCTACAGCGCAAGACGGAGGCTGCGACGGGATGCTGCCACTGCCCAGATTGAATTGCGAGAACTGGGTGTCAGGAGCAGCAACATTCTCCATAGGAACGACTGGCTGCACGCTGGACTCCTCTGGCAAGCTGTCTTCAAGAAAAACCACCGAGAGAATGACAGTTATCCGCGGGCGATTGAGGGTGCTGTTGAAGGTGAACCGAGCAGTGCCAGTCGTATTAGCAGAGGAGGCAGGAGGGCGACGCGAATGGGGGCCCCAGAACAAGCGGAAATCCTGAGAGCGCCCCCGACCGCTTCGAGTTCTGGGGTAGTGGCTGGAGCCATCATCGAAGGAAGAGGTGTCCGGAGATGGGTTGGAAGGAAGACGAGAGGGATGGCTCCGAGAGCTGCCCCTCCTACTCCGCATACGGTGTCGAAGCCTCGGCATAGTGT
This sequence comes from Pinus albicaulis, assembly GCA_034641835.2. NCBI lineage: Eukaryota > Viridiplantae > Streptophyta > Pinopsida > Pinales > Pinaceae > Pinus > Pinus albicaulis. Next base: position 24,036 of record JAXQQM020072928.1, on the reverse strand, counting down.
GATGGAGCAGGGTCCAGAACTCTTTAACAAACGAGCAAGCCAACTCGCAGCAACTCGGACGAGGTCGCAGCAACAGCTGAAGCTGCCCAGGAGGATAAACCTCCCTCTACATAGAACGCAACAGACACAGATAGGCTCTCTCCCGACTGTGCATACAGCAACCAACGATGCCAGAACGATTCTGTGGGAAAGCCAAGACTGGGCGATTTTTAACCTGTTGTTGATGGAATCCACCCGCCATGAGATAGGTCTTAACATGCGCCGAATTCGTCCTTCCCAAACCAAACATATCAGTCTTCTTAACTGCTTCCATAGTGAAAATCTCGCCAAAGCATGCGGAGGCAGGGTTCATCATGTTTGAAGGCGCGCGAATGCTGTTGATTGCAGAGCCCATAGCGTTGGAAGGAGGGGAGTGTAAATGAGACATGCTGTGGAGCAGCTGTCCATTTAACTCCGCGTACCAAGTGGGCAGGTGTCGGCAAGACTTACCGCCCCTCCGTCCCATCCCATTAACTGGCCATTGAAACACCCGCATCCGGGGCGTAAAACTATAACGAAAGTTAAGATGGTTAATTTTCATTTTGGTTTCGGTAGGACCAAGTCTTAGAGCCTATGAAATATTTGATACACTTAGCTTTTGGTCACCTCTTAACTCATTCATTAAAATTTTCAGTTCTTTGAGGCGTTATACATTTAGTCGAGTTTATGGCTGAAATAATGTGACTAATTAAGGTCCTTTGGTATTAAATAAATCTTAACTCTTGGCGGATGTTTTGGTACCTCCCAAAGCGCATTCAGGATTCGATCTTAGACGCCTGGATGATTTGAGACCATCATATGGCTTATTAAATCAACGAATACTATGCTTTCTACCAAATTTTTCATTTCAAAAAAACCCGAAAAACAATAACTGATTGTCTCATTTGTGCCGCACAGCTAGGTGAATTGGTTCTGCAATGGCGCTCCACAGTTTCTTGATAAAAGAGGGTTCTTCTCTCGTTGTTTTCTGGTGTGTTGGGTTCGCATTTCAGGCTGATGGTATGAAGATGCCCAACCTCCTTCGAACAGGCTATACCCATAGAATAAATACCAAGGAAGTCGAGGGTTTGGCTTCCACTCCGGCAGTCCTTAACATTCTTACCCTTGCACAAAGGAACTCCTCCAGCTTGCAGTCCATTTCCACTGAGGTAATGGTCTTCTTTCACGATTCAATTCCTGTTTTCCTTTTTACATTATGGTAATCCCCAAGAGCGCTCTTGGTTCTAAGCTTAACCCATCTCCAAAATTTCTTACAGGGTAGCATTCGACGTTGATAAGTTACCTACAGGTTTATAACACTATCTCACTTATTATATTTCTTTTACTTCTCTTATATTATTTATAAAAACTTCTGAACCTTGATTGTAATGTTATTCTCTTGTAGGTATACATATTCTTATTCATTTTTCTGGGTGATTCACTTTTATGCTTCAGTGGCTCCATAACTACACTCCCGCAATTACGGTAGTTCTTCTGTCACAGGTACTATATCTGGTTTTCCAATCCCATATTTACTGTTGTCATTACAATTGGGCGTCTATGGCTCCAACTCCTGCTTGCGCACCAGGCCTACTCGATTCCGAAATGATATAGATATTTTTAAGGGAAAATTATTACCCTCAAGCTTTGTTGTTAGGATTCTTCGGAATTTAGACTACTTGGAGCTATGTTATCTGTATATATATATTTTGTAAAGAATATCTTTTTCATAATGTTAATGTTCCAGGCTTGCATTTTTTCTGCCCTATATATATATATATATATATATATATATATATATATATATATATACAGTCGGTTTCTTTGTTGATATTCTTCCATCGACTCTTATTTCGGCACTTGTAAAAATGTAAGGGTTTATTTTATTTGTCTGAGAATTATCGTGGTTACTGTATTGTTTACCGTTTCATCATTGTATAACGGTGAAATACAATTCGACAGAATGATAAATTCTATATTCAGTATTTGTCTGACAATACCCATATCCGGGTATGGATTTATTAATTTATCAAAGCCCTCTGCATTTTCTGAAGTTAGACTTAATTAAGAATTTCTTTATGTTATCTCATTTCTCTAGATAGAATGAGACCATGCATGCAATATGAGAAAGGTTTTCTTGTAGGTTGTCAATGGATTTTCTTTGTTGTATGCCATGTGACAATGTTACAGTTCTCACAGAAACTAATATCTATATTTTATTTCATTACTCTTGTACTAGCGTACATACTTTGTGTCTTTACTTTCCATTCACATATCACAGGTTCCTTACAAAAAGGTGTTCGTATTATTTGCTATTCTTATGATCGGACCATTTTGTCCGTGGAATATCATAGAAACAGTGAGCGACCCTCACCGAGTTTTCTTCCAAGAAATATGTGGTAACAACTCTCTGCATACTTAATTTCCAATAACATTTAATTTTCCCATAGTTTTGGTTTCTCTCTAATCAAAGAACGGAAACCCCTTTTTTAACAAGAAAATGTAAATCTTTTTTTAATAATAGAAATATAAATCTTACTTGACTAGAAAATTTTAAATCTTTCCTTACAGAAAAATATAAATCTTTCCTTACAGAATTATAATTCTTTCCTTCAACAGAAAATTATAAATCCTCACAGAAATATAAATATTTCCTGACAAAAAAATATAAATCTTTCCTTACAGAAAAATATAAATATACACAGATTTTACTTTACTCATCCTACATATATTAATTCCTTTGTTTTCCTTTCATCATTTAAATAACAGAGCAGTATTATACTTATCTGTAGTTTGATGTTTGGACTGATGTGGTTCCTCCCTATCACGAGTGAGGCAATCATGTCCTCACTCTCCATCGTGCTCCAACCCTGGGCTCAACGGTTGACAGAATCCTCTGGAAGAGACTTCGAGACAATCCGGTCCAGTCTCCAATTCCAGCAGTGAGGAAAACTTGAAGTGTTCCACTAGTTAGCACTATTCCAGGAATCTTCTCCAGAACTTCTTCCTTTTTCCCCAGTTATCCAATATAACCCCTCTACCTCAATGGGATCACCCTTTTATCCCTAGAGGTGAGGAAACTGTTTGAACTTATTCTGTTCAACTAACTCATAATCTTGAATTATTTTAACATCATTCTTTCACTTTATGGAACCATTTCCATAACCAATTTAATTTACCAATTTAATTTCTGTTCATGATACTATTAATTTCAAAAATATAATAAATAGGAAATGTTTCATAGTCTTAATGAAAAAAAAATCTTAACCAATAGTTAAGGACTAAACCAACGGTTACAATGATTTTCCATTTTATTATTTTCTCTTTCCCATTTTTGAAGTTTTTTACTTTTTTGAAAGAAAAAAATAAAATTAGAAAAAAAATAAATTTTCTTATTCCACTATAATTTTCCATTTTATTTTGTATTTTTTATCTTTAAAATTTTAAATAATATTTAATTTTTAAATAATATTTTATTAATTAAACATTATCTAAAAAGACAAACCAAATTTTAAAGAATAATAGGCCATTCATATTCATATTTTTTGGCTCGATTAAGGCAAACTTGGTAGCTATGTTCAAAACCATACATAATTTCCATTGTTTTTGAGGCAGTAAAGTTAAACTTTACACAAATGTTGAATACAAAATAGTTCAATCAAATTTTTTTTTAAATTTCACTATGTATAACTTCACTATCTCATATATCATATAAAAATCATATATGATTTCATCAAATATATCAACAATTAAATTCACTCATATATCTCATATTTCTAAAATATTCCAAAATCTACCTTTCAAATATATAACTAATCATATAATCATATCACGGGAATAAAACTCAAATCCATAAAACTCAACTCGAATAAAAATTGTCCGTAATGCATCACTGCATCATTATATGTATGGAAATTTACTCCCTAATATTCTGTGATATATTCGAGTGTCAATCTCAAAGTTACAAGCTGGTTAAAAACACTGGACCACAACCCTGCAACCACCCATCGATACTTTGAAATGCAACTGAACTAAGATACAACACAATAATACAGAATCACAACCAAGGCTCATCCTTCGACAGTAGGTCACAACCCCACAAGTAATGAAAAATCTACAGTGCAGCTCATCTAAAGTCAGACCGCACCAGTATAGCTTTTTTTCATTGAATAGTGTAACATCAACATCAGTCATAGAGAAGTTGAGATTGTGGGGAAGGCACATATTCCATCATCGGTTTATCATTCCACAGGTGCAACAATAATATACCCAACAATGTATAGATTTATTAGTCCCTGCTGCATGTGACATGGGACTATAGTAATCGAAAAAAAAACTATAGTAATTGAAAAAAAAATTGACATTAAATCTCTAGTGAACTAACTTAAAATTTTGTTTTTCTTTTTAAATTCTCATACATTTGTTTAGCCTATCAAATTTATCGAATGATTTGTAAGATCAATAATATTTTTGATGATTTTATTGGTATCTTTCCGATGTCAACTAATGATTTAGTTCATTAATATTTTTTGTAAGGAAACTAATGCTAGCATTAGTTTATTGAGCATTAAATGTTAAGTTTCATTAGTTTGTACATAGCTTATACCTTGTCTAAATAATAGACATGTCTGGTATCTAATCCGTCACTAGGCACACACCACAACACATGCATCCAGAGAAGTATGGATATGTACATGTCTTGTGAAAGCTAGAGAGAACAAAAATTGTTGTTGGTCAGTGCGCAAAGGATGATCCTGGTGATCTTTGGTGATCTCATGGCCCAACAAAGCTTGAGTTCTTCCCAATAGAGCTTGAGTTCTTCAGTATCTGCAAATTCGATTACACGAAGTTCTTCTCCAACAAAGCTTGAGCTCTTCAGATTTCTAAATTACCAGGAGTACTAAATTAGACGAAGTTCTTCCCCAATAAAGCTTAAGTTCTTTAGTATCTGCAAAATTCTAAATTACCAAGAGTACCAAATGATCCTCATGATCTCCGAGCCCAATCAAGCTTGATTTCTTCCCCAACAGAGCTTGAGTTCTACCAGAAGTACTGAATGATCCTGGTGATCTTCGGGCCGAACAAAGCTTGAGTTCTTCCATATCTGCAGATTCCTATATTACACGGAGTTCTTCGGGCCCAACAGAGCTTGAGTTCTTCCCCAATAGAGCTTGATTTATTCCGTATTTTCATATTCCTATATTACACGGAGTTCTTCCCCAACAGAGCTTGAGTTCTTGGGTATCTGCAGATTTCTAAATTACTAGGAGTACTGAATTGATAGGACATTGAGGGCAAGGCTGCACTTACCTGCTTTTGTCTATGTCCACGGCATTGTACATACATGCTTTTATCTATGCCACAATGCTTCTTCTTCAGATGATAGATTTTCTGTCTACCCCACAATGCTTCTGCTTCAAATGATAGATTTGCAAACGTCCTCTGGGACAATTCGGAAGGTTTCTGTTCGGATTTTAAACTAGTTATCAGGTTTATAATAGTGCTTCTAATAGCTTTGCCAATTTCATCTTTCAAATTCAACTCTTTCATGGGGCATATAACAATTTTATAACAATTTTATGAATTCTTTAGAACATAATGCACATTTTATCAGAACCTTATGAATTCTTTAGAGAAAAATGCACATTTTAGATCAGTCTCATTGAAATTGGAAAAAAAAAGTTCTCTCTTTTTCCATTGATTCAACAGAAAACATAACTTGGTGGATTCAAAGATCAATTCACAGACTTGGTGAATTCAGAGGTCAAATCACAGAGGCTTTTCCCAGAGGGGCTGCTGAACCACGACATTATATTGAAGGAAACTGCCTAAAATTGCACCTGAAAAGGACCTAAAATTGAATCCAACCTTTAAGTGCCCTCATCCTTACATCTAGTAGTTAACCAGAGGTGGAAAATAACGTGGAAAATATAGATAAGAGAAAGAGATGAGTCACTTTCTCTGATCCATATTTATAATCAACAGACATGGTCTGCTCCCAAATTTTGCAGCAGTATTTCACTTGTTTAGAAATATTTTTTTATTTTACCTATTCATGAATATATTTTTTGTTCCCTGATTAAGAAATTTTAACTTAACTGTTTGATGTCAATTTTGGATACATGGTGTTGGTTAACATACCTCCCATAAAGGATTGCACGATCTAACACTTCTCGGATCGCGGTTCCTTATCTTCTATATTTGAAATAAAGGAATTTGTGAAACAAATTTAGAAGGAGCGTAAACTGCATTTTTTGTGCTGAAAACCTTTGTCACCGCCAATTGTGATGAAACCCTGTGTCTCTGTATTCTCACCGACACAATTCGGGAGTCCTTGTATTCCCACCTAGACAATTCCGAAGGTTTGTGTTCAGGTGTTAAACCAGTTATCAGGTTTATAACAATGTTTCTAATAGCTTTGTTTCGATGTTTCCATGTTTTTTTAGAGCAGTGGTTTTAATAGTTTTACCCATTCATTTGAAAGGTGGCTTTCTAGACAGGGGAAGATGGCTAGCATCCAAGCCAACATTTCATGGGGATGTTTAATTTTTTATTTGGAACGTGGCTGGCATCTAAGCCCATATTTTATATGCCAATATTTCATGCTTTATTTTAATTTGTTTTGGTGACGATAGAATTAATTATTTTATTTATATATATAAAACAATTAAAAAATGAAAAAATTGTTTGAGATAATCATACCAACTTGGGCTTTCGAATCGAAGTCATTTAGTTTTGCAACGATACATTTGTTACAACTGCTCATAGAATTTCTCGCTTTTTCTTGGTTTCTTCACAAACCCAACATCAGATTCCTTCAATGCTCTCTGACACATAATTTGTTCAAAAGGATTCAAGTAGTCTTTAGTGCGATTTTTTGAAGGCTTTTACGGTGGTTTTTTTCAGTCTAATTTCTCTAAAATCCGACAGGAATTCATTGAAAACAGAAGTTTGATGGGTAACCTTGCACAATCGAAGTGCCCTAGGGGTTTTTTAGGGTGTTGAATCCATATATACAGTAAAAAAACCAATTTAAATAACATAAATCAAGATTTTTACCTCAAAAATTTTCACCGGATTCCGACACCTAAAACTTGAAAAAGTCGCGCCGATGACAACTCCGAAAATATTTAGCGGAGAATGTAGGAGGCTTCCAGAGATGTTCCTCCATGGAGTGGGTGTTGTTGGATTCAATAGTCTGAATATCAATGCCGATTTGTTCTGCTAGGTAGATCTCGTAAATCTTCTAGAATCTCATAACCAAGAAGGAGAGACTAGATAGTAGGAAGACAATATTAAAAGAATTTGGTTTTTGCTTTAGTTTCTGCTTTTATTATATGAGTAATCAAACCAAGGCATCGAATTATATCCTCCACAAAGAAATGATGATAAAGAAGAAAAAACTATTATATTTCGCATAATGTCCTCACAATTAATTAATTAATGTGCCATGCAATCATGTAGAGTGATGTTTCTAGTAATAAAAATTAACCCCACTTCTTGGTTTGTTGCTTGAAGTGTCTTTTATCAAAACCACTCCCTTTGCTACACCAAAATGCACACATATATGAATGAAGTCAAATAAACTATTATCACAAAGAGCCTTAGTCCAATAAATTATTATCCAATAAGTTTCATAGTTTAGTTTGACACTAAATTTTCTATGACTAAGAGTTTCTTTAATGTATATATCCAAAATATTCCACTCTTAGTCCTATATGAAAAATATTTGAGTTTTTTAATGTATATATCCAAAATATTCCACTCCTAGTCATACATGAAAAAACTTTAATTTTCCTTTATTGCCACATCAATGTAGGACACTTTCTTCTCACACCATCATGGTTGTAAAAATATATTTTCTTTAAAGGGCGGCTTTGTTGGATTATGATTTAACGACATTGAAGTGGGAAATTTATCAAAATACTTTTAATTAATATAAATTCTTTAGAACAATACCCAGTAAAAATTTAACTTTTAACGAAGTATTTGCTATTGTTCCATTCCAATAAAAATAAAAATAAAGTTTTTTTGAATGTTATACATAAAAATAAGGTTTTAGTAAACGTTATACAACTTTATTTAGCCCAGAAATAGCTTTGATTAATTGCTAATACGATAGTTACCATACAGAGGAATATAAAATATTTGGGATTGGTACAGGTAAGAAATTCATACTGTGGTGGGGAAAAATATTCATTCACTGTAACTACTACGCGAGCTCCAAGAACGGGAATGAGAGCGCTCCAAGAATGCGGTGAAAATACAGTAAGGGTTCCTAGGGTTTGATCGAAAGCCGCCATCGCTGACTGGTCTCTCCATGGCAGCGTCCTCGGGAGGAGGGCCACCACCCTCCTACCGTAATGTAACCAGTGGGGACCATGCCCTGCGGTCACCCAATTCAGCAAATGTTCAGCAAAATACTGCCCCGGTATTGGGAGCAGAATGGCAAGCCAAAATGAAAGGACAATTCTTGCTAAGGGCAGCCAAGAAACCAAGATTTGTTATCCCAGCATCGAAATTGGACAAGTACAGAGGTTATATGAAGAATCATGCTCTAATTTGTAAGTTTATAGGTATTTGGCCTTCAGAAAAGGATTTACTCAAATGGATTAAAATAAAATGGCAGCCCAAAGGTCATATTGATCTGAAATTAGGGGCGAAAGGTTTTTTTACAGTTATTTTTTCTAATTTACAAGATAAAGAATGCATTTTTGAGGGAGGGCCCTATTTTTACAACAATGCAGGGATTTTCCTCAGACAGTGGGAGGAATGTTACAACCTTGAACAAGAGCAATTTCTGGCTGCTCCTGTTTGGGTTCGACTCTTTAGGCTCCCCATGGATTTCTGGGACCCTGAAATTTTGGAAGGAATAGGAAATTCATTAGGTACTTTTGTTAAGATTGCAGACTCCACAGCTCGGGGTCGCTACACATCCTTTGCAAGAATCTGTGTTTATATGAATATCTCTGAACCCTTACCAGAGATTATAGAACTAGAATATGAAGGTAAAATCTGGCTTCAGCTGCTTGACTATGAGCATATCCCTTTTCACTACCACCGCTATCATGAGTATGGTCATTTGTACATATCCTGTCCCTTAAATGGCCCTGAACAACAACCTCCTCGCGTCAATGGCCCAGAGATGCAACCTGTTATCACTCAGGTTTTCCTAGAAGTTGTGTAAGAGGAAAGTATACCCGAGGTAACCACAAACCAACCTTTTAGATGCAGAATCTAGCCAATCTGCATCCAGAGAGGGCTCTCTCTTTATAATTTATCTTTGTTCTTGAAAGGTTTTAGGCTAGTTATAGATTTAAGGGTTTGTTTGAAAATTGGTGGAATCCACAAACTAAGGGCAAGGTTGAGGGCTTTCAGTCCATTGGGCTATGGAGTCAAAGGATGGCTTTACTGGATTTCTATTCTACGCACAAGATGGCTTTACAGGGAAAGATAGCTAGACAGAGAACAATCCTTAGAATTTAAAGTGGATGGGATGATTTTTGAAGGGATGAAAGGCAGCTAAGAATCTTTCACCATATTCAAAGAAGAGAAGTGAGATGACTACAAACAAAGAGCAATGAAGAATTCTTTATTATAGTAATCAACAATGTTTAAATTAGCAAAGCAAGAGCATTTAAGAATTCATGCTTATAACTAATTCAAAGGAAAACATTAAGAACAATCACATCTGAAATCAGAGTACAATTAAGTAAATTCTGATTCAATCCTTTATGTAAATTATTCAGAAATGGACATAATGATATTATAAGCTGATATAAAACTTAAGACAAAGGGTAGAAAGACTTATTGAACTGCAGTCCAACACATGAATCCTGCAAAAAGTCCTGAGCTTCAAATCGTCATCCAGTAAGCCACGAATAAATTTCTCCAAAATGATTTTATTCCGAAAATCTCAATGTTACAGCAAAGTAATAGAATCCACCCTCAACACTCTCTTTGAGGGTTTATTTATACCAATTCTAAACTAAAATATCTTGAAACAAATATCAAAATTGGTTCACAAATCTCTCCAACTATTTACATAAATAGAACTTAATTAAAGGACACTCAAACTAATGCATCTATTTGGCACTATTTTGTATGGATAGGTGATGACAAAGAGGAGAATTCTAATTTGATCCAACTCTTAGTTGATGATGAGGCATCCAAGTCACTAACTGCTTCCTTTCTTTGTGCATTCTGCTCCAACAATTCTGCAAAATTGGGGTCCAATGATATCTTTGTATTTCTCAATCCGTAATATATATGTAAAAATTGAAAGAGGTTATTGTCGATAAATATGTTTTTGAGATAAACCTCTTTCACTTTCCTAAAATTCCTCTCCATCTGTTCACAATAGGCTCTGCAAAAAGATATGTAAAACAGAGTTTTACAGAGTCTGAAAAATAGCCTCTACATATGTGCATGTTTCTCTCAGCCTGAAATCACTGTGGAAAAAATGAGATAGGTTTTTGTAGATGGTTCTCTTAGGAACAAAAACCTCCTTCATTTTTGTAAAATTTATTTCTAATGGGCCACAATATTCTCTGCAAAATGATGACTTAACAGGATTTTTCTGCAAAACGTGCTTTCCAACATTGTTTAATATTTCCAAAACCATAATGGCTGTTAGAAAAGTGAGAGAGGTTTTTGTAGATGGCCCTCTTAAGAACATAAACCTCCTTCAGTTTTGTAAAATTCATCTTTTATTGATCACAATAGTTTCTGCAAAACTATGACTAAAATATGCAATTTCTGCAAAAATGTTCGTTCTTGTTATGTTTTTTCATCTTTTTACTTTCTTGCTCTTTTGACTGTTTTACTTTCACTTTAGACAAACCTCACTATTGGTGAAAGTATTCTCATCTCTTTTTACCATTTTACTGCCTTCTGTATTTACTTTTACTTTTTACCTTTCACTGCTCTGTAACTTCATTTTAACTTTCACTGACTTTTACCTGATACACTTTAACCACTGATACTCTTTAGCTGTTATGCTTTCTACCCTCTGTTTGAATAGATTTGATAACAATATTAGAGTAAAAAAATCTTATGACTAGTATTAAGACTGTTTATCCAAGGATGTGATCTTCTGATAACCTCTTCAAGGGACAACCGAGTAGATTTTTCAAGCAATTCCCCAATGGACAAGGGAGTGAGGTTTTGACCAGGTTCAAAATGGAGCATTGTATTGATAGCTTGAGGAGTGATGGGAAACAGAATACTCTGGTCAGGGGATATTACAGCTCTCTGAGTGGGATCATAGTTAGAATGGCAATAGTGGATAATTTCTGGGAAGGAAATGACTGAAGGGATGAGATACCTTGGGAGATTGGATTCCCACAACCCAATGACATCTTGCCCTTTCGAGTAATCGTCTCTGCAGCGAAAATAACTCAGAAGGGGGCTTTCATCAAAATGCAAGTCTCTAATCTGAAAATCTTTATCTACTAAAGGCAAATATTCTAATTCTCTGTGGGGGGCATTCAATGGAGTCACATTCAGGGCTGCCGGGGCTTCCATTTTGGTTCTTGTGGATTCAAAACGGAAGTTTCTGGGTTTTCTTCACAAAGCCGTGGGTGCACCAATTTAAAAATGAATAATGAGCACTGCAGCTTCATGGAATAATTCATGTTTTGAAACTGTAAGATCTCTAAAGTGATGAGATTAATCATCAATCCATGAACTGTGAGTCGTACCTTCTTTTGGGAGCTCGAGCGCAGAAGATAAATATCTCTTTCTTGGAGGAAAACCGGCTTTTATTGTGCATCAGCATGTGATGATGTCAATGTGTCTTTTGACTCGGAGCGAAATCGAATCGAACAGTACAAAGGATTTGCTGGAAATTTGAAATTGCATAAAGCATAGTCGCTGTCAAATGATGAAATGACATAAAAACACGCGAATTTGTTTTATTTCCAAAGCTAAAGTGCAGGGGGTTTTTAGTTTTTCGAGGAGTGACGTCACGTTGGTACGGGCTGACGTGTGCAGGGGCAGGCGGTAAGCGGTAAGCGGTAAGTCCCCGCACCGCTTTTGGAAGAGAGTGGTTTTGGACGAGCGGGCAGCGATTCCATTGGAACGTTGCCACGTGGACGAAGGACTGGTCAACATACCACCCATTCCCCGCGCATTAAAACTCTGACAAAGGATGGGTAGCGGGATTGACGTGGAGCGTCGATCTGCGGAGGGACGATCCAACGGTGGAAAGGACACGGAGTAAGCGAAGGTTTTAAGGTGCGGGCCCGTCGGGTTTTTGAAACAATTAATGTTTAATTTAATCACCCCGGGAGGCTTTTAATTGGTGAATGGAAGGTTATTAATTAGTTCATATAACTAATTAATCCCATATTTATAATGAAAAAAGGGTTGCGGCAGGATTTCATTGGATGGTTGAAAAGTCGGGTGGAATGCCAGGTGGATGGGCCACGGTGGCATAGGATCTTTCCAAGGTTTTGGTTTTAAAAAAAAACTTCGGGTTTTTATCCTTTTTTGCATTTAAACATATAGAATTATATGTTTAAAGTTTTTCTTATATATATTTTTTATTATATGATCAATTAAACGATGTAGTTAACTTATCATAGGGGCGGGACTATAATATAACGATATATTTTAACCAAAGGGCTTGTAGAAGCGGGTTTTAATGAATATTAGGGAGGTAAATACTTTGGTTAAAACATTATAATAAAGGGGTTTTTGGGGTATTTATAAAAAAAGGAATTATATACTTAGGATAGGGTATTTCACTAGGGATTTAGTAAATAGAGTTAAACATTAATATGACCAAGGGACAAGGGAACTCAAAAAACTTTGTACGTCTAAGAAAGTGACAACTTTTGAAGTAAATTGCAATATCTTATCTTCAACACTTAAACTTAGAATAAAAATATTTTGAGGATTTTCTTATGGGCAGTTCTCTTTATATAATTTTTCCTAAGCAAAATGAGATTTTACTTAGAAAAGGTTAAAGATGAATGGACAAAATGATAACTATCTTAAGCATCAGGTTGTTTGATCATTAGCCGAGGGTCCGATCCTCCAAAATCAAGGAAATGCCTTGAGCCCCATCGATCTCCAAAAACCTAGTGCCTTAGAAATTTGCAAAAGCTTTTAAGGGAAAGATGAAGGAAGTTAATGATTTTGACTTTTCTTGCTGTGATTTTCCAGTGTATTTCCTGCTTCAGTATTTGTGATGAAAGCAAAGGATCAAAAACATTTAGCAGCATCATTCATCAAATAAAACTTTTGCAACACCATCTACCTACCCTATCTACTACTACCATTTTCTCTTCTTTATTAGCGTGCATTTAGACTTGCAAACTCTTTTCTACCTTTTCTTTTTACATGATAAATCTATCTATTTCTACACTTATTACATCCAAGGGCTCAGATTAAACTGTTGAGCACCTTTTAATAACTCTACCTATCTACTTATCTGCCATGATTAAACTGTTTGGTCAGATATTTATTCTCTATTCTACAACATGAAATTGAAAAATGAATGAGTCAAGCTTAAACAGTTTGACTATTCATGAATTGTGGCATAAAATACAAGTTGCACACAATTTGTTTTATTACATCAGAGTAAAAAGTAGTGGCATTTAGACTTGCACACTTTCCTTGGCCTTTCTTTTTGATGGGGTTCATTTCTTTTACTTTTTGGCCATTTATTTTTCTTACCCTTTGATTTTCTTTTAGGGTATACCCTCTTTACATTTTTTTTAAATTTTTTGATTTTTTGGTTTTTCAAGAATATGGAACACCTTTGCTCAAGAAAAAGGTTTGAACATATTACATAGTTCAATAAGTCACTCATGAAAAATGACACCTATTGCATAGAGTTCAGACCTGCCCACCTCTTGCACGGCTGATCCCTGTGAAAATAATAGTCAGCAGTGTCGTCGTCTCAAAATGTCTTCAAACCAAACTGCTGTAATCTCCTTTCTTGTTGTAGCTATTGCAGCAAAGATAGTAAAACTTCTCCGTTAGGCTTTCACTGGCTCAACTTCAATAGTCATCATCCAATTCAAAACTGCTTTACTAAGTTGGAAACTAATCAATGAGAACCTTTTCCCAACCCAACCGATCCTAAAACTAAATAACATACAAAATTTTCAAACCAACTTAATGAAAAAACTAATAAAATTGGATAACTAAAAAAAATGTCAAAAATTTGAAATGAGCACTCATTTACCTATTCTAATCTACTAAAAGTCTTATTGAATCAGGTAATACAAAAATGCCAATGAAGCCAATCAAATAGCTGTAAAAATAAATGGATAACTTGATTGCTTGTGATCAAAATTGGAAGTATGTTATGATCATGTGCCTTTATAATAAATGATATGATGTGTAAAGGCCACTTTTGATGTATTTGATCCTTATAGAGAAAAAATGTTTGCAAATTTGGGCTGAAAAGATTCTCCATATAATCTGATATAGGATCAATAAAAGCATGATGTATGTTATTTACTTCTAGGCCTTCAATGACTAATTGTTCAATTGAATTATGAATATTAGTCCATGAAATTATTTCTTCAGTCTTGTGTTTGAAAGAATAATCATCTTCAATATGTAAGTCAAAAGATAGTACAATTTCCTCTTGCTTTGGAGAAGGAAGATTTTCAAAGAATTCTTTAGGATTTCGGAAATTGTATGACTGAATTTGAGAATGCAAAAGTTTGATTTCATTTTCATAATTTTCAGAAATTATATCAAGAAGCCATTTTTTAATTTGAGGAGAACATTTTCTTGATTTAACAAGAAGAAAGAAATCCCTTAGAAAATCCTCATCAAGCTGAAGTTCTAATATTTCATCCCTCAAAATAGCTAGTGATTGTTCTGTGAAATTATCATAATTATCATCATACTGATCATATTTAGGCAAATCTTCAGAATAAGGAATGTCATCAATTATAAACATTGGATCAGCATATTTCTCTTCCAACAATCCCAATACATCTTGATTAGATTGGTAGCATTCTATTTGAAAGTCATTGCTTTGTTCAATAGGCGTGATATCAAGCAATGGGCCTTTTTGGGAAGGTAGAATAACATGAGCATCAACTTGTTCTTCTGTCCCTTCATGGATAAAAACTTTTGTACATTCATCAACCTTAGAAGAAGTAGAAACAATTTCTTCATTATGTAAATATTTTGAGGATGGTTGCATGTTTAGAAGCAAATTGATTTCTTCTTTGGTGAGGGGGGGTGGGAATCTCTGAATTCTTAGATTGAAATGACAATTGTTTTTTCCCTTATCTAAAAGTTGATCATGAGGTTGATTATTGTCTTTAACTCCATTCAAAACATTAAATGAAACATCATTTGTTAATACAGAGGGGTTTTGTGGATATCGATTTATCTCCTGAATTATTTCATCTTTGTTTAACTCCTCTTGATTATTATGACATTTAACTTGAGAATGAAAGTTTTGGACTTCTTCTAATAAATCTTCAGGAGACCAATTTCCAAAATCTTCATCAATATTTTTAAGGTAATTTATAAGATCTTCAGCTCGATCACAACAATTTTCAGCTAATGATAAAGATGGAAAATCTTTTTTGTAATGCTCATAAAATACCTTATGAAAATCTTTTAGAGAAAACAAACTTGCAGGTTTGAGAGCTTCATACAATTCCCTTGCTTTTCCTTCTAAAGTTCCCATGAATATCTTCATGAGGCAATCCTCATGCCAATCACCCTTCAATCTTGATAAGTGTATATGAAATTTAATGAGATGTAGTAAAGGATCATCAATATTCTCATCTTGAAACATGGGCAGATTTTCACCCCAATTTACCTTCGGTAGTTTGTGTGGAAATCCATGTATGTGATCTCTGCTCATAGGAGCATATCTTCATTTTATTCTTGGATCATCTTGAAAATTAGCCATAATGAAAGGCCACGATATCTATAAAACCAAGTTAGATCCTTATATAAAATACAATACATATTGAAAACCATTCTTAACGTGAAAGAACATAATGTCTTGGATTAAGATCCAAGTTGAAAGCCTGATCTTTCCATATTTTTCTTCCAGGTTCATTCCTCCAGTGGAGTCTTGATTGTGAAATGGATTTGGAGTCGCCAGGTGGATGATTTTAACCTTTGTGTGTCTGATCCCTTTCCACCATCATAGATCAGATCTAAACCTGTAAAACAATTCTAAAGAGAAAGTTAGTTCTTCAGGAAACTAAATTTTTGTGAATTTTCAAAACAACTTCTACAAACTCTTCAAGAAATTTAAGATTTTTAATTAAAATTTTCTCAAAGATTTATTAAACTAGAGAGTCTGATTAAATATTTTGAAACTAAGATTCAATATATGAGCTAAATCAGAGATAGACTGAAGCAGCATTTATTTACTATTGCAATTGCAGAGCAAAAGCATTTCAAAGGCTACCTGGCTGATCTTCAGACTCTGTCTATAGCTTATAAATCAAACAATAGTATCAATAAAATGATTCAGGTCCCCAGTATGGTCGCCACTATGTTATCACTCGGGTTTTCCTAGAAGTTGTGTAAGAGGAAAGTATACCCGAGGTAACCACAAACCAACCTTCAGATGCAGAATCTAGCCAATCTGCATCCAGAGAGGGCTCTCTCTTTATAATTTATCTTTGTTCTTAGAAAGTTTTAGGCTAGTTATAAATCCAAGAGTTTTGATTTTGTTTGAGTGGTGGAATCTGCCAACTAAGGGCAAGGTTGAATATTTTCATTCCATTGGGCTATGGAGTCAAAGGATGGCTTTACTGGATTTCTATTCTACACACAAGATGGCTTTGCAGGGCACGATAGCCAAACATAAAACAATTTTTAGGAATTAAAGTGGATGGAATGGGTTTTGAAGGGATGAAAGGCACTCAAGAATCTTTCAACATGTTTCAAAAGAAAGAAATGGAATGATTAAAAATAAAAAGCAGTGAAGAATTCTTTACTATAGTAATCAAAATGTTTAAATTAGCGAAGAAAGAGCAATTAAGAATTCGTTGCTTATAACTAATTTAGAGGAAAAAATTTAGAATAATCACAACTGAACTCAGACTACAATTAAGTAAATTCTGAGTTATTCTTTTATGTAAATTATTCAGAAATGGACACAATGATAATATAAACAGATATAAAACTTAAGACATAAGATAGAAAGACTTATTGAACTGCAGTCCGACACATGAATCCTGCAAAAAGTCCTGAGCTTCAAATTGTCATCCAGCAAGCCACAAATAAATTTCTCCAAAACACTTTTATTCCAAAAACATCAATGTCACAGCAAAGTAGTAGAATCCACCCAAAATACTTCCAAGAGTGAAGTATTTATACAAATTCTAAACTAAAATATCTTGAAAAAAATATCAAAATTGGTTCACAAATCTCTCCAACTATTTTACATAAATAGAACTTAAGTAAAGGACACTCAAACTAATTCATCTATTTGGCACTATTTTGTATGGATAGGTGATGATAAAGAGGAGAATTCGAATTTGATCCAACTATTAGTTGATGATGAGGCATCCAAGTCACTAACTGCTTCCTTTCTTTGTGCAATTCTGCTCCAACAATTCTGCAAATTTGGGGTCCAATGATACCTTTATATTTCTCAATCCATAATAGATATGTAAAAAGTGAAAGATTTCGTTGTAGATAAATACGTTGGTGAGATAAACCTCTTTCACTTTCCTAAAATTCATCTCCAGCTGTGCACAATAGGCTCTGCAAAAATATGTATAAAACAGAGTTTTACAGAGTCTGAACAATAGCCTCTAAAGATGTGCATGTATCTCTCATTATGAAATCATTGTGAAAAAAGTGAGACAGATTTTTGTATATGGGTCTCTTAGGAACAAAAACCTCCTTCAGGTTTGTAAAATTTATTTCTAATTGGCCACAATCTTCTCTACAAAATGATGACTTAACAAGAATTTTCTGCAAAAAGTTCTTTCCAACATTGTTTAAAATTTCCAAAACCATAATAGCTGTTAGGAAAGTGAGAGAGGTTTTTGTAGACTGTCCTCTTACGAAAATAAACCTCCTTCAGTTTTGTAAAATTCATCTTGGATTGATCACAATATTTTATGAAAAACTATGACTTAAACATGCAATTTCTGCAAAAATATTCCTTCTTGTTGTGTTTTTCATCTTTTCACTTTCTTGTTCTTTTGACTATTTTACTTTCACTTTAGACAAAATGCAATGTTGGTGAAAGTATTTTCATTTCCTTTTTACCATTTTACTACCTTTTGTATTTACTTTTATTGTTTACCTTTGACTTCTCTGTAACTTCATTTTAACTTTCGCCCTGACTTTTACCTGATACACTTTAACCACTGATACTCTTTAACTGTTAAAGGAACATAATCTAAATCTCAATGAGGGGCATCCAAGGGTGCGATATTCAGAGCCACGGGAATCTCCATTCCTGGTTCTTGTGGATTCAGAAATGGAAATTTCGGTTTTCAATGAAAAATGGGCACAAAACAGGTTTGGGAATGTAATTGTGGTTTCGGGATTTGAGGAGTAGACTAATCAATCAATTTTGAACCTGTTTCAATGAAAGGAAAATGTAAACCAAGTTTTTACAGAGTTTGGGGGGATTTTCTAGTGTAAATACCTGTTTTATGAAGGAAAACCATGTTTAACAGGTACTGATGGACGACGGATGGACGCTTGAATACTGGAATGATGGAGGTCTTGAGTAAATTCTGTTAATGGCAGTTTAACAATCGATTTTCAAATTTTCAGTGTGGAGGGCACAATCGCTTTCAACATATAGAATGAGGAAAAAATGCGCGAAATTTGTTTTATTTGGAAAGTCAAAGGAATTTTTTATTATTTTTTGAGGATGATGTCACTGGCGTACGACATGACACGTCACGGAAAATGGGTGGTAAGCGGTAAATTCCGCACCACTTTTGGGAGCAGGCGGTTTTCCGCGACTTGGAAACGATTCCACTGGTTTAATGACACGTGGTAGGGACACTATTTGGAAACCGCTCCCATTTCACACATTAATTGTCGGACAAGGGATGGGCAGCGGAATTTTTATGGGCCGTAGATCTCGAATGGAAGGATCGAACGGTGGTCTGAAAGGGAAGTGGCGGGGAAGTTAATGCGCGGGCCCAACGTGTTTTATTATGAGTTAATCATTCCGGGAAGCTTTTGATTGGCGGAGGGGGAGGTTATTAATTAACCCAGGTGATTAATTAATCCCTTTGGTTTTATGAAGGGTCGCGGTTACGGAGACTTGGGTTTTATTTTTTTTTCGTTTAAAACATAAAATATATGTTTAAACCTTTTTTCAAATATTTTTTATTATATGGTAATAAATTAATGAAATTTATTAACCATAGGGGGCGGGGATAGTTTATAAGGATATGTTTTTAGCCAAAGGGATTTTATAATGTGGGTATTTGATTTCATCATATGGGTTTACAGGGCTAACTTGTACTATTACAGAAAGTTTTTGGGATATTACATTGGAGGGAGTTATATATATGTAGGAAAAGGTAATTTGTATAAAGGATTTAATAAATAAATCAGAAGTTAACATGACAAAGGACAAGGTAAACTCAAAATACTTTAACTATAACTAAGAAAGTGAAGATTTCTGAAGTAAATTGTATCATCTCAAATTCAACACTTAAACATAGAATAGTAAGTAATTTTGAGGGTTTATTATGGAAATTTACATGATTTTCCTAAGTAAAATAGGATTTTACTTAGGAAAATGATAAAAGTGAATGATTATAATGATGAATAAATTCAAGTACTTAGGTCTTTTTGATCATCAGGCCGAGGGTCTGGTCCCTCTAAAAGTCAAGGAAATGCCTTGAGCCCCTTTAATCTCCAAATACCTTAGCACTTTAGGGAAATTAGTAAAAATCTTAGGGAAAAAGTGATGTGGGAAGTTAATTATTTTGACTTTGCTTTCTTTGAATTTTCCAGTGCATTTCTTGCTTCAGTACTTGTGATGAAAGTTAAAGATCAAACACATTTAGCACCATCATTCATCATATGAAACTTTGCAACACCATCTACCTACCCTATCTACTTTTTGCTACCATTTTCTCTTCTTAACTACAGGTTGCACTTGGCTGGAAAACCATATCAATCTTCTTTTCTTTTACAAATAAGTCATCCATTCATGTACATCCAAGAGTCGGATTAATCGTGAGCACCTTTTTATTAACTCTACCTATCTACTTATCTGCCAAGATTAAATTGTTTGGTCAGATATTTATTCTCTATTCTACAACATGAAATTGAAAAATGAATGAGTCAAGTTTAAACAGTTTGACTCTTCACAAATTGTGGCAAAAGTTTGACAAGCTGCACACAATTGCTTATTTACAAAATTGGAATAGTAGTGGCATTTGGATTTGCACACTTTCCTTGGTCTATTTTTGTTTGGGGTTCATTTCTTTCACTTTTTTGACCATTTTATTTTTCTTACCCTTTGATTTTCTTTTAGGGTATACCCTCTTTACATTTTTAAAATTTTTGATTTTTTGGTTTTTCAAGAATATGGAACACCTTTGCTCAAGAAAAAGGTTTGAACATATTCCATAGTTCAATAAGTCAATCATGAAAAATGACACCTATTGGTATAGGAGGTCTAACAGTAGTGTCCTATAACTGAGTCATCATTTTGCTAGGATAAGAAAGCAAATAGAGTCTACTCTTTCGCTGATAGTGTGTGTTTCTTAATGATTTTAATGAGGTTATTTGAAGTTCTAAGATTTTCTTAGTTTGTCACTAACTTAGAAGGTCCATCATGATCACCATTGTATTAGTGTAGCAGATGAGCCACCAAATACTATCAGTCAACTTTCTAAGCTCAATAGAAGGTTCAAATGAGTCTATAGGAGTTTTCTAAGCAGATATATACTCAGAAGGTCTCACCATGATCGCCAAAATGTTAGTGTGGCAATGAGGTGGAAGATTCACTGGTTTTATATGTCAAAAATGAGGGTCTAAAGATCTCTAAGAGGTTTTCAAGGAACTATACACTCAGAAGGTCCCACCATGATCACCAGAATGTTAGTGTGTGGCGATAAGGTGGCAAAATGATCACTAGATACTCTTTAACAAGGAATTCTGGAGTCCTAAGAAATACTTAGATTGGCACTAACTCAAAATTCCCACAGTGATCGCCATAATGTTAGTGTGTGGCGATGAGGTGGAAAAATGATCACTAGATACTCTTTAACAAGGGATTATGGAGTCCTAAGGAATACTTATATTGACACTAACTCATAAATTCCCACTGTGATCGCCAGAATGTTAGTGTGGTGATGAGGTGGCAGATAAACCACCAAATACTATCAGTCAAGGGTTTTTGAATCTTTTAAGGAATGTTTAAGCATGAAATTACTCAGAAAGTCCCACCGTGACAACCATAATGTTAGGGTCCAGTGATTTGGCAGATTGGCAGACCAAATGATAGGGTAACATGGAACCAAGCTTTGGAGTCCAAGGACCTAGCCTTCCTAGATTCAAAGAGAAATCTCTCTATTGGATGCAAAGGATGTGTTCTTTTTGCTCTAGGGTTTTGATTTTAGGCTAGTTGTTAGGTGTAGGGTTTGTTGATTGTTTTGGTTGGGAAAGATGGTCAAATGAAATAGGTGGAGTGAGAGTATGTCAAAGCCATTGGGATATGGAGTCAAGTGAAATTCAAGAGTGTCTAAATGATGAAACATAGTTTATTGCAGGGTCGATTTAGCAAGGTCAATGGATCCTTAAAGTGATGTATGACGGTGTAATGAACATCAAGTTGGGGGAAAAACTAAGAGGTTTTACACATATATAGTCTGAAGCATAACTCATGAGGTAGGGGAAATGATTGATCTCTATGAAAAATACTCAAACTAATAAACATATAAGATGAACATTCTAGTGAAACATAGAAGCATTAGAACTCCTAACTTTAGAAATTCACCTTAATATTTTGGGAAAACATACAATATTTAAACAAATAACTTAATTTATGAAGAGGGAGCTCCTAAACATCATATTTCAAGCTATTGGGAACTCTAAAACAAGTTGACAAGCATGGTAAAAGGGAAAGTCTAACGATACCTCTTTATCTTAACCTAATCAATCAATATTCCATAGAAAGGCTTCAAGATAGGGTTTTGAGAACTTCAAATAATCAGGGAATACCATGAATCTTACTTGTAAGCTAGCATAGTAACCATACATGAAACAAAAAATAATTTTTGGTGGACCTAAGGAGCAGTAAATAATTCCTTAAGATGGCCAAAAGAGAAAACATAAAGGCTATAACAAACAGGAGGACTGAGGTGTCTCAAAGAACATGTCTCAACCTATACTTTTCTGTTTAATAGCAGCTCAAAAACATGAAACATAATGATAACAAAGGAAACAATAGAAAAATTAGGAAAACATCACCATTCACCAAGCAATAGAATCCTGCAAACAAGCTTCTCCATCATCCAAGCAAACAAGCCATTTATCCACTGCACAAAACCAATTTCTTCTCCAAGCTCATGAAACCATGTATATTTCTCTTCAAGCTCATTAAATGCCAACAAAATACATAGGGGCCTCATGCTCTATTTATGGAGCAAATGAGGACTAAAACCCTAAATGTGGTTGGAAAATGTCAAATATAGTCATAAATATCATTTATGGCCAAGAGACCATGCAAGGCCCAAGGCACATAATGTAATATTCCTACTTAGCCTAAGATAAGAGGAATATACATTTTTGTCTCATTTTCCGTTGCATGAATAAAGAAGGACATGTAAAACTCTTAAAAACAATGAATAAATCAATGCCCATGTGAACAGGGATAAATCTGGGCCATGTAAACAAAAAACTTGCAGGTGTGAATGGGTTTGAGCTATGAGATTGGGTCAACCTTGACCAAATCTATAGTGCAGTCTAGATGCAATGTACCTCATGGATGGAAAGCATAGTTTTAGATGGAGGCTCTACATGTGAAAGGAGCTAACTCATTGAAGTGGTTTAAGGTTTGACAAGGCTTTCATCTTATAAAAGGAAGTAGAAAGCAACATGAGAAGGTTGTTGATTATGTATATTTATTAATATATTGTCTGGTTAGACATATATCATTCTCTGTTGTTTAACTAAGAATAATGCTGCTTAGCATTGGGTGTTCCTGAGCGAGAATCCCACCTCCTTCCTAGAGCAGCACTTGGAGGAGCCTTGTTTGTCTTGTCCACTATCTAGCATTTGGGCCAAGCTTCATCTTGCACCTACAACAATGATCCTTTTTAGGATTGGTTTTTCCTTGTGATTTGCAGCATGTGGAGGATAGATCTCTTCATATCTATGCATCTCTAGCACCCCTTTTCACTAGGAGACTCTTCTATCCCTTTGACAAGAGTGTTTTAGACCCTTGGAGCTCTAGATCCATATCTTGGCATCAAGCCAAAGCATATTTAGATCCTACACCATAGTCCCTCTTCCAGGATTGCATTATCTGAAAGAGCAGAGTTGCAGGGAGTTTTGGCATCATCTTGGAGGAGAGATCTCTAGTGATTGGATTATTTCTTTCACTGTAATTATCCGTGGATTTGCCATCCAATCCATGTTAGTTCAGATCTGATATGTTTTACATCATATGCTTTAGAATTTTCTTAATACTACAGCATATCTCTAACTTAGATCTTAGATCTACTCACTGTTATTCATGTTTTGCTAAAATCCCCAAGGGGAGTGTATAAAGGAGCCTTTCTTGTATACAGATCTAAAATAGATATATCATTTTGTGTATAGATCTGCTCTAGATCTGAGATGTAGTCAACTGTTGCTTCAACCAATCAAAATAACATTGTCAAGCTTATTCCTCTATTTCTTGTGGTTGTAGCACCTCATTTTTGAGGGATTATTCTTGTATATTCTTTTCCTTTAGGTTATACACTGTATAAGCTGCATTGTAAATCTATTTTGCTGATGTATAGCTGAAGAATGAACCTCCATATTTGTCTCTTGATCTAAAATAGTTGAACTGTGTTATTTCTGGAGTAG